>JANHGN010007019.1:187492-234804 GCA_024605025.1 Megaceryle maxima | reverse complement strand
TGGCTGCGGGTGCGCCTGTCAGGGGGTGCGCGGCCGGGGGGCGTCCTCCATGGCCTTTACACACCAGCATAACCAACTGCTAGTATTCATCATAATTTACTGTACAAAACTATTTTCTCTGATGCCACAAATTTCAGCAGTCTAAGCAAGGGGAGACATTTCTTGAGGCAGGAGGGGATGCAGTAGTGAGAAGGATTAAAAAAGAAAGATACAGATGAATACTCTCAATGAGTCTCTCAGGTACAGCCTGGATGAATCTCCTTACAATAATAACAGCAATGTCCTCCCCTGAGGAGGAACACTTCCCCAAAAGCTCAAAGAAACACCTAGAAGGGAAAAATTTAACTGAAAAATTGTATCATTAAATGCATTATAAATGTCATTCATTTCAACCAATGCCAGTTGTGCTGGGCAATAAACAACGGATCCTTGAAACACAATTCTTCTGTATTCTGCTGCTAAAATAATTGAGGAGTTACCTGAGAAATATGTGCAGATGAAATTGCTCAGAGAGATTGTGTCTCTTTCTTCCAACCCTGGCCTTACTCTTTTCTCTTCTGAGTGGAGATGATTTTGGTTTTCAGGACTTCAAATGAAGCTGGAAATTTTCATGGCTGCTTATTTATACTGGGCTACATACCACAGTTAATTCACCCTGACAAGAATGATGATGTTGAGCTTTCTTGCCATATGATCTTGTATTTAAGATCCTGTCAGTTTTGAGGACTCTAAATAAACCTTCTTTTAAATATTTAATACTCTTCAACAATATATGTCTTTAGGCTCTGAGCCTGGTCCAACCATCAAAACTTAAGAGTTTTCTATATTTCCCATCACCACATTCTTCCCATATAAATTTAATTTACACCCTAAATTCTCTGGTGGATTCCAAGTTGTTTGCTCCTCATTTGCCATTTTCCTATATCTAGAAATAAACAAACACCTACTTGAGTTTCTTCTATAGGACTTCTAAGGTCTTTTTACAGCAAAGTCATCCCATACCAAAAATAAATAGCCAGAATATTTTGTGGTAATGTGTCTGATTATGTGAGCGATGCTCAGATTCTCTACATCTTACTTCTTTTTTATATTAAGGACCTACACATTAAATGCTATAAGAAGTCAAAGAAAGGGTGATTTCTTTACTTCTTTGACATAGCGACTTCCTCCCTTTTGTTCCGTTAACTACAGGAATAAGAGAAACAACAGATTCCCTGACACAGAATGGAGATCTTCATGGGTTAAATAGAAGCCACCTTGCAATACTGACACATTGAAACGTTATGATAAATGTGGGCCTTGATCAAAATAGTCAGCAGCCTGTTGCTTGCGGACCTTGCCCAGGTCACTAAGAGGTTCAAGCTCATATTTTGGTTAAGACTGATAGAGGCTTGGATCTCTGTCTTCACTGACTGTGCCAAGATATTTTTCATTTTGACCACAAGTTCCACTGCAGAACTGCAGATTTCCTTCTAATTAAACATATCAAGTAGTCACTCAACCTCAAACCAACTCAGATCCTCATTCAGACTTCTCAACACTATGAAGGAAGAGGGAACTAAAGGAGTTGGAAGATCAGAGTTTTCCTCTCATCCTTTGTCTCCCAACCAACAGTCTCAACCATCAACACAGTTCTCAAGTTACTTAAGAACAGGGACCTTTCAGACAAGATTTATTTGCTCCTCAGTGCTCAAAGTCCTACAGAACTTGTCCTTGCCCCGTATCTCCCCATTTGCACTTCTGGATGCACCACACATGCACACACACCCCATTAGAAAATCCGAGAGACACACAGCAAAAGTGGGACCCAAGAATCAGCAAATGTGCTCCGAATCAGAACTCAGGCAGACAGGATACCTGTCACACGCTCCAGCCACAATCAATAGCAAAGGCAAAAAAGCACTAGCAAAGGCCTCAGTCAATTGGAAACATAGCTAAAACAAACAAACTGTGTGTCAGGTTCAGTTCAAGAGAGGTTCCTGGAAGATAACTCATAACTGTGCGAACAGAAATTCAAGCTCTTCTTTGACAAGAATTGTCCCTCACTCTATGTAAAAGCATTTAGACTTCACAGAACTCAGCAAAATTGCCTTTGAGTGTCAGCACTGAACACTGTATATTCTTCTAAGACTTCACAGTACAACTGTCAGCTGTCTGTTTTCTTTTTGCTATGTGTGGAGTTTATACAGACACTCCCAGAGGAGCCTTTAATTACATGTCATGACAAGTCTCCCAACCTCTTTGCAGCTCTTCCACTTAACACATAGTGTAAACTCACCCAATCTCCCTTCACTTTCTCCTTCCCGGATTTCTCTCTTGGAGCTCTGTGGAGGCCTGTGTTGAAGCTTCATTATGATGGAGTGGACCCAGTGGAGAACTCTATAAAAAGCATCCGACCCATTTATCAGGGCAGATCTCTTTAACAAGTCTATATAAACCTCACATGTTGAGGAGCTCTAACCTATGACTCGGAGACAAAACTAAAACCTGAAGTAACTAAGGAGGAGGGTTTTTTTGCTCCTTCCTACAGTTTTTTTTGACTGTGCAAGAAAGTCACTAGGTTTTACTAACAACAGCACTGAGTGGTCCCAGCAGAGAGACAATAGCATTATGGAGAGAGCTATGCAAACACAGAGACCGTCCCTGCCCCAGAGTTCTTATAATATAAATAGTAAAGACAGTGGGAGGGAAAATAGAAGCACAGAGAGGTGAAATGCATTCCTCAAGACGACACGACAGTTTGGTAGTCACTACAAAGTACTGCCTCTCAGGGTTAGTGTTTTTGTAAGAGGTCTGGCTTTGTAAAAACAAACAAACAACAAACAATAAAAAAAAAACAAAACCACAGCCGACTAAAACAATTCTCATGGCAAAGATACTGAAAAATCTGGTTTCACTTGAAAAGGGATTCTGTAGAACATCATGTCCCAGTGTGCCCTATCATTCCCTTTTTGTGATTCTCAGCACAAATTTCCCAATTTTCAAGTCTAAAGAGACATGTATTTTTTATTGCTTCTGCCTCAAACTAGTATCCAAAAATTAAGGTGCAATAGGAAAACATATTTAAAGCACTGTATGTTTGCATCAAACTCCTCCCTCACCCATTACAGCCATGGTTTAACTGTGCATTTAAGCATGTGTTTATCTTTAACCACACAAGCAGTACTATACACATCAATGAAACTACCTGCACTTAAAATTAAGCACTTGTTTAAGGGCAAGATGTAGAGAGACACAGAGAGGGATTTTAAAAACCCCTTGAGCATTCAATGGAAGTTAGGTGCTTAATGCGCTTAAGAGACATTTGAAAATCCCACTGAGATGGTGTATCTGCAGTTGAATGCCTCTGGAAATCTGGCAGCAAGGCTCAGAATGATACAGTGATTGATTGCAGTGAGAATTACACCTCTAATGAAGTCCTGGATACACTAAGAATATGCAACAGATAGGGCTAAAAGGGGTACAAGGATTGGCTCTTTTTTCTAAGGCACATCTTGGAGCTCAAACCAAAATAGCACTCAAGTGATGTGTAAGTCTGTGAGCTATATGAGCAGCAGCTCTCAGAGGGCTCATAAGCCCAGTCAGACGGCTTGCGGTACATTCACATTTATTAATTTCCAGACTCCAGCTATATGGGTTATGTGCCACCCTGTACAGTGGTCAAAGACCCCAAGCCTCTCTTTCCCCTCCTACCTCACCAAATCATGCAGTAGAGGCATCCCCACATTCTCCCTTGCTAGTTCATCCTGAACTCATCCCTCAAAGAGGGCCCAAAACACCTAAAGCCCAGCTCTGACAAAATCAGCACTCACCCAGCAAGGCATCCAAATGCCTGAGGACACTCAGAAGCTGAACAAACACCTCTAATGAAGTGATAGAATTTTTCTAAGCTAATGAGAAGATGATGACCTGAGCCCACAGGTATGAACCCTAATGGACAACAAGCTGAGGAGATAAGCCCTCACTTTCCACACAGGCTCACAGAGGTCATGCTGGCCAGAGTTTGAATCTTTCTGGCAAGCAGCTCTCTACAGCTCTACACCTGGCTGGGTTTAATTTGTTATTTATGTCAGCTTTGCATATTTGTAAAGTTCAAGGGTTTATTGCCCTGGCCTGACCTTGCCAAGTCAGAGCTCACATGTGGTTCTCTAGTAGCAATTTCTTTCTAATAAACTTTACTTGAAAGAACATGTGTGATAGATTTTGTTGATGATTAAAAAGAATGGGGCTATGCTCATTGTTAGCCAAGCTGGTTTTGAAGTTTTGTTGGAAGTCACCTCTGTTCTCATTTAAAAAAAAAAAATGTCCCCTTCCCCCTCACCCCTTTATTTTACTGCACGCCCTAATTATGTTTCATGTTGAAGCATGTAGCATTGTTTGTGTCTATACAGTAAAGACACTTCCCCCATATGCTTATGAAGATCATTAAATTAAAGAGCATTGTGCAGTTGTTATTTAATCAGAGCATGTGCAAGCACCAAAACCTGGGCACTCACAAGAGCATGAAAATGCAAGTCTCTGATGTACAAATGTGTAAAAAACAACCAATACCTGACACGTTCTTTACTAGCCTCAAAGACTGCTGCTCCTAATTTGTTTTGGTTTTCCTTATTAACAAAAGGATACAAATATTTTCTGTCCCTATAGGCTCTGTAACAGGGCACAATCCCAGCTCCATTGGAAGCAGCACCGAATTCCCTTTACTTTCAAAGGGCTCAGAAATTCATCCCCTTATGCTCAAATTAAAATAAGCCAGTGGTTCCCTGGGAAGTGGAACTTCTAAAACCTGATATTTTGACCTTTCTGCAGCATAGGTTCTCATGTGGCTAAAAGCATGGTTGTGCCTGTGTTGTTTTACCCCACTGCCTCATAGTGAGTGATTCCAGCCTCCTGGGTGCCAGGCAAACTCAAGCACTAGGTGCACTTTGGAGACTGTGTGAACTGAGGACTTTGTGCTTGCAGCCACAGACCTATGTTTAATGAAGCACTGTCTGACCTTCTGCCAAGTGTGGTTGGCATTGTCCAAGTGTAAGAGTTATTAGAGGTAGATAGACCAACAACATGGTTGCATAAATCTCATTTTCTTATAAAACCCAGCTGAAAATATTGTAACACTGCTAGCACATCCTGAAATCCTTACTTCCCCTACAACTCTTTATTTTCCCACAGCTTGTTAAGTTTTCATAACCTAATTCTGGACAGATAGCATTGAAGGAAGTTTTCATCTGATGTACAACAGCATGTTAGCATGTGCTTTGGTGACTGCTTGAAAAGCATGTATGTGCAAGTACTTTCCTGTATCAACAGCTTTGATTGTAAATCATTTGAGGCCGGATTGCCATTATTAAATGTGTGTACAATGACCTGCCTGAGATTCCTAGCACTAGTGTAAAATGACTAAATAATAGTGATATACGTGCTTTGACAGCAGCTATGAGACTTTCCATTAAATGAAGAGCTCAAGAGGCAACTGTGTCTAATAGTCAGAGCAGGGACTGGGAAACCGGATTTCTGTTTGTCACTCATGGAGCAGGGACAGGACGCACTGTAGTTTACTTCTGTCTTAAGTATCAGTTGGTAGCTCCCTCTGTGAATGCGACACTGGCCTAAGGAATTGTCAGCCTGACACAAGTCTTTATGGAGTGGAAAATGTTTTAATTACTTTTCTTGTGGGTTGGCCTATAAAAGCTGCAGGACAACCAGCCATGATCAGCAGTGTGCCAGCTGATTGTAAGAACTTAGCCTTCAGTCCTGAGATTTACCTTTCCCAGTGCCACTAAACCAAATCTTCCTTTTGTAAGAAAAGACTTTTCAGAAGAGCCAGGCAATTTTAGCAAACCATAACAGATGTGTATGAAGATTTGTGTGTGTGTGCATATATATATATACACACAAAAAATTCCAAATACTTCCTTTTCTCTTTACTTTAGCTTCTCTGTTTCTTTGGCACCCCTGCTATCTGTCTCTATACAAAGTATTCTCATCATATTCACTGTGCTTACCTTTCCCATCTCTTTCTCTTTTTCAATTCTTCCTCCCACTCTGTGACTTTCCCATCTTTTTAGCACTAAGTGTTCTTCCCTGATGCTACTAACACCATACATTTTTGTCCAGATAGCACCCCTTTCTCCTTTTACGGAACTTTGTTAGAGTGTTCTCACTTGAAATGTAAAAGATAGTTTGTCAAGAGCACATTTTTGCAATGAACAACAAAGTTATGGGGATCTACAGCAAACTAAAGAGCCACATGGTTCAGTGGATAAGCAAAAAGATACAAATGAAAATGAAGCAAAATTGGAGTTTCCAAAGCAAACTGGAAAAGTTTCAGCAAAGTCCTAGCCCTTATTTTGCTTACAGCTTAATTGGACACCCTGTTGTTTGAAGGCTTGGTGAAAAATAAAACCAATATACCTATTGTTCTTAGAATAAGTATTATAATACTTATAATTCTTTAAGCATCAGTAGTGCCTTTCATCTAAGGACCATAAAGCACAGTGCAAACATTAATGAACTAAGCCTCTCGGTGCTCCAACAAAGCAGGCCGATACCTTAGACCAATTTTTTCAACATAAAAGTGAGGCCCAGGGAAGATACTTTTTTTTTTTTTTTTTCCCCCTCACATTTGCAGTTGGTTACTTAATTCTGTGTATCCTTAGGCCCAGCAGTAAGTGTTGCTTGATTTTCACAAGTGAGAAGTACCCCCAGTTCCAATGGCTCTTATCATGTAGCATCTCTAAAGCTTAAGTCCTACTTTAGTTGTTTTAAAAGTACTCAGATGCTTAGATCCTTCTGTCTCAAGATCTCTTCTATGAGTTTGTGCAAGGACTGAAGGAATTTAAGGCTCCTGGTTCCTTGTCCCTACATCTACACAGTAGTCTACCATGATTTTCACCCTATAGCTAACGTCCTGTAAAGACCTAAGCATGGTCTTCACTTTCAGCATGAGCAATTCTATTGAGTACGATACCGAACACTGTGAATACACTTGATTCAGAGAGCAGAGGTTTTTACAGGATTGGGTCTCACATATTTCCTTTCTAATCTTCAGAAACTCTCAGATGGCTTCACATACCCACTCAAGAGTTTAAAATATGAAATGGAGATCAATTCCCACAAAATCTTGGTTTTATCAACTTTTGCTAACTCTTTGATGATTGGTTAAGAAATTTGTAAACGGTGTTTCCCAGACATTGACTTAACAGGATGCTTTCACCTTGCTCAGCCAATACAAGTGCTAAACAGAACACTGCCTAATTTATTTTTTAACAAGGTTCTCTACTCTTGAAACCAGTATGAAGTGCAATTATGGGCTTAACTGTTAAATTATCCTCCCAACATCTTTCCAGGCCACTCTTTTAGATCTTCAGAAGAATATTTTATTGGAAAGGGTGAATGTATAAAAATCTACTGTTAAAACACTTAACAAATCTCTCCTGTCAGGCCAGTAAACTGTAGTCCATCCACTCTGATCTGAGGTTGCTGTTTCTCTGCTCCCCCTTCCCCACCTCCCTCTTCTTTGTTTAAAATATGCTGACCACACAGTGACCTCTCGTAACCCATTGGTCGAAAATTACAACCAGCCACACAAACAAGCAGCTCGAGGTCAGAAAGAGCAGGGTCTGCTAAAAGTTAGTAATCATACATTAATTCCCTGACATAATTAATCAAAATGAACCACCGTTATCTAGCGCGGAACCTTTAACCTATTACAAAGGGGTCAATTTGCAAACCACTTGAGCATGGGAGTTTGGTACAAATAGCATACTCCCTTCATCTGGGATGCCCTAAGTAGGCAAAAATGCCTTTGAAGTCCCAAATCTACCAGATTTAGATATAATTTCATCAATCAAGTTAAAAGGCTGCCTTCCCTCCAAAAAGGATTTCATGTAGATCTGTCATCTAGCTCTGTTCAGTGGGTGACTGAAAATCCATTTGTTAGGCTCTTTTTGTCAGGATGGAGTAGGCTGCAGTTGGCTCTACATGTCAAAATAGCTGAAAGTTTATCAAATTGAAGGCTGAGAGGCATGATTTGTGTTAGAACCTGTGCTGGTCTGGTGAAGGAAGCAGTAAATCTCAGCTTTGTTATGCCAATCAGCTCCAATTCTGAAACTTAATTGTGTTTTCATTTGATATGACTATAATTGTATCTATATAGTGCATGCAGCTATTCATAGGGAATCAGAAACAGGACTTCACACATCTGTATGGCCCCCAGGACCATGCTGTCTTCTGATCCTTTATGCTCTCACTCAAGTAAACTCCCTGGGAATTAGTAGTGTCTCCATCTTAAAAGTAGGGAACTGAAGCCCAGAGAAACATAGCCCTGATCTTTCCAGGGATTTTAGTGCTCAGTTCCTTTTCAGATCTTAAATTCCCACTGAAATCAGCATGAATTAAGCATCTTAACAGGAATCAGGAGCCTAAATACTTTTAATATTCGGGTTTAAATGGCGTGTCCAAGGTCACACCGGAGGAATTTGCAGCAGAGAGGAGAGCAAAATCCAGGTCTCTGAAGTCCACTGAATCAACCTTCCTCCATCAGATTTAAGCTCCCTACAGTCCATGGAGTCTCCCTTGAGTGTTATCTAATCCACTTTCATATGTACCAATACAAACACTCTTCTGTATGTATATTTAATGCATTTATTTATTGCACGCAAGAACAGATGAGCTGTAGAGTTTGAGATATCATCTTATCCAGTGATATCATATATCACACAGGTGAATCTCAAGAGGTTTATGATGTTACCAAGACCCCAAAATAGAATTAATTTTAAGCCATTCACTGAATCTAATTTCCGTGTCATATAATATATGACCACAACAAAGGTGTCAAAAATATTTTAAATTACTTTATATTAGTATTAGTGCAACAACTGCATTTGGAAAGTATCACACCTACTTTAAAAGTTTCTGGGAAATGTAAACCAAAGTCATTGTTAAGGTCAATGTTTAAGCAGAGGTCACTTGAACTACAATTCCCAATATGCACATGGAGTTGACATGTCTGGCTTTTAAAACAAAATCACAATTCATCATCCGAATGTCAGATCTGTGGCTTATGAGTTCCTGGTGTCTGAATGATTATGACACTTATAAAGTATATTTTATTATTACAGCCCACTCATTGCCACTCTCCATATGTGAAGTGATGGATATTTTAAATGTAATTCTACTTATTTATATTTATATCTTACTAGTGACAGGTAAAAAGCATCAACAAATCACTGCAATTTTTAACTAGTCAGAGACAAGATTTATTTTTACTATAGTTAGTATGCACACTGTGGTTATTAGGAAGAATGATTCCCACCCAGAGAATCATTGTTTAGTCATGTTTAATTAAAATAAACAAACAAAAAAAGCAACCTCAAAGCACTCAGAAATGTCACACAAAGGTAAAAGGAACAATGGTAGAGATGCATATCACAATAAGGCTTTGTGTAGAAAGAAGGGGCCAGACTGTGCTCACCTCTCTGCCTTAAACTGCTAGCAAGGCTGGTCTGATGCAATGGTCTAGCAACCAACAGGCAGCAACTGCATGTTAACTGCAACATAAATAATGGTGGCTGTGCTTCACCAGTCTCATTTCCAAGACTCTTGCAACTGCACCTGGCCACAGCTCTGTGCACAGCTCTCAAAAAGAGTGGTGGGATCAAGGGCCAGTGTGGGAATGCCCTCTTTCAATTCTGGACAACTGTGTGCCATGGGATAGTACGGCTCTGGGACGCTGAAAGATTGCTGGCTATGTAATCGCAGGTGACTCCCAAGAAAATTGGTGCTCTGCTCCATGCCCAGTCCTCAACTGCATGAGCTGAAAGGCTGACGTTAGACTTTTCATAGGGAGATTGTGTCCACTGGCAGAAAACTTTGACGCTTATCTCTACTACACTCCACTCGCTGTACCAAGTCACCGCATGCTTTACTACAAAGTACTGAAACCCTCACTTAGCATATGTGTAAAATGGATATAACTATAATTAATGACCTCTAGGGTCTCTGGTAAAACCATTTAGCATTTTTCAGGCACTTTGTTGGCTTTTGGGTCAAAAACAGTAAGTGCAAGGTAGCATTAGGAAGAGTTTCATCCTCAAGTTATAATAATATATAATAGCAGGATCTTCAAGTTACAAATAAAATCACATTGCAGAAATGTGTAACATAGAAAGTGCAACTAAAGACATCACACATTCACACAGGCTTAAGGGTGTATAACATGTAGATGTATTCTGGACCTGGGCATCTACACAGTGATAAACCTGTTCTCGTGTGGGTAACGTCTGTTGCTGTTTACAGATGGGAAACAAGTGTGAAAACACCAATTGCAGTTACTTACAACGGTAGGTTGCTCTAAGGTATGAGTTACCTTGAGCTTATTCGATAATATTACACAAAGGACAAAGGGGTTGCTTGTAGCTCATTCTACAAAATGGTCTGAGCTGCAAAGGCTTGTGAGTCACACTCCAGAGCATCTGGAAGGAAAAACACATTACATTTTCCAGGCCACCAAAACTTCTGCTCAAAGTGGGAAACTCTCACATGTTCAGTCCATTCCCTCCCACACACACCCTGTCTCGACTCCCACAGGATAGGGAGTTTATTAGTTAATACTTGAGCTTAAATCTTCATCTGAGGAAGTGATGAGCATCTAAGTCTCTCCTCCCTTCTTGCACAGAGATGAAAGTTTCTTAGCTGGCCTGTTCACTCCAACCTCCCCCTTCCTGGAGGAGATGAATCCCTGCTGAAGAAATCTGAAACCTCTGGCCACCCAGCATATCCTTCAGAAATAAAAGCATCTTCTCTGAGAAAA
This sequence comes from Megaceryle maxima, assembly GCA_024605025.1. NCBI lineage: Eukaryota > Metazoa > Chordata > Aves > Coraciiformes > Cerylidae > Megaceryle > Megaceryle maxima. The sequence goes on along the minus strand of JANHGN010007019.1, from coordinate 223,994 downwards.
TGCATGCATGGAATGAAGCACAATGCAAGGCAAGCTCTGCTTGCATAGAGCTGTAGGAAATGAAAGGTAAAAGCCAAAAAAGCCAAACGGAGTGGTGTTAAGATAACAACAGGACATTGTTTTGATCCCAGGAGATCCTGTGGTTTTTCTTTTTAATAGTGTCACTTAGAGTAACTTATAAGGGAGGCAAGGAAGGTGACACAATTTTATAACTCTGCAGGGGCTTCACACCATGGGACAAGATTCCTATTGTACTGAGGAGTATTGGAAAGAAAAGGGGGAAAAGAAAAAAAAAAAGCTTGCAAAGCAGATCTAAAATTACACCTATTCTCAAGAAAGATACAAATCTAGGCCAGAAGGATTGCTCATTACAATGAACTCCTAGGAACTTTTCTAGCAAATGCTTCACAGGTATTTATCAACCTAGCTGAGGGCAGGTGAGTAGGAAAAGGAAAAAAAAAAAAAATCAGCTTGCTTTCTCCCCACAAAACCCTCAGCCTAGCTTCTACAATTGATCAGGTTTTGTTTTCCACGTCCCCAGTCCAAAATATGTTCAAGAAGCCCCCAGTTAATAGGAAAAGTATGGCAGGGATGTGACAGAAAGACAGGAAATTTCAGATGTAACTGATTCTCGTGACTTTCGCACTTCAGATCACGGTCAGGCAAACACAAAAACACCCTTGTAGCTAACGGGGACAAAGTAGAAACAGAACACAGGGTTGGCAGGATCTGCCTGTGCATTATGCTCAGGAATGGGTCAGTCCTCTGAGGTGCAGCCCCTGCACACTTCTCCTCTCGAGTCAGAGCCCTGTGTTTCACATTGCTTACTGCAGTCAGTCTCTGCTCGATATATTTTTTCACTGGGCCAACTACCTTTACCCAGCTGCACCCCCCATGGAAACAGGACACTGCTAGCAAGTCCTGCCAGGGTTTCTTTATTTCAGAAATAAAAAATCAGGTACCAAACAGGGCCTTTTCAGATCTCCCCTTTCCTCAGTCCCACGAATGGCAGCTGAGGTGGGCACAATCCATAGCATCAAAAAGGTCTGGACCACTTGAGTTTGCTGATAAATCCCATACAGGTACAGGCAAGAGTTTCAGAGCCCAGCACCAGCAAATCAGTTGCAAATTTCAAGGCACAAAGTTGGAACAAACCGAAGATGCTGCTGCTCTCATACGAGAGAAAAATCATAAACAGTTAAACCCAAAATAACAGAAAACAGGCAGATTCAGAGGGAGAAACAAAATGCAACAAAACTGTGTGGGCACCTGTGATTTTAAAACTATAATATAAATCCATGACAGCAATTACAGAGGGATGGCCCCCAGTGTCCCACTACTATTATTGTGAGGTAAGGTCTTCAAAGATCTTTATCTGAGCTAATTTCAGCTATTCGGTACAGAACTTCTTTTATTCCCTTCCCACTCTGCATCACACAATGCTCTTTTTGGTGTTTCCGTTCACACAGCGGGCACTGATCCCTGCTAGGAGAGGTGTCAAAACTTCTAATAAAATGACTGCTCACGCAGAAAGTCTCACAGCTGAAATTTTGGAGTCGTACAAACTCCCACACAAAGCAGGGCTGTCAGATCAGATTGCAAGGTGTCAGTTTACCCAATTCAAACCTGAGGTTCTATTAAAAAAATGCACAACAACCCCCCCCTACACACACACACACAAATGGAAAATGTCAATCAAAAGTAATTAATAGTTTTCCTTCCTCTTTCGCACTCCAAAGAATGCCAGGAGACAATATTCTGTGAACTTGAGCAACTGCTGAGTAACATTAGTTCAAAAATCAGATGCCTGGTAAAATATTCACAGGCATCATCAGTGTTACCTGAAGACTATACTCCAGACGCACGACTATCCCAAATTCCTCCGCAGTTTCTGTGCTGAAATGTGCTGCTTAATGTAAAGTTTCAGAGGTGACAGAAGGCATCAATACAGATGGGGAGGACAGATGTGGGGTTAAGCCAGATGTGAAGGAAAGAGCTCGGGGCCAGATTTGAGCCTTCAGCACCCACAGTTTGCGTCAAGCAACTGCAAATGATCTCATTTCCCAAGTCATCTAGGGCAAAATATGGCTTTCTGTAGTGGAGCCAATACCTATGGGAACTTACAAAAAAAAGTAAAGAATCCTATTGAGCTTCACTGAGACCTGAAGAGATTTAAACCAAGCTCCTCCAAGATGAAAGCCAGAGTTCTTCATTTATCCATCAATATCTGTATAAAAGGACAGTAGTACGGGCTGCTGTCTCTTCAACTCGCTATCAGACAGTACACCAAGTGCTGGAGTGCTACTTCCTACTTTATTTTCAACAATTAGGTGTGGATTTAGTCACAGAAGGTTACAGAGGGACTAACAAGGCTGTAGTTCCATATCCTTTCTTCCGCATTAGCCCACTATTTCCTGTGCCCTGTTTGCATCTAGCCGTATCATGCATCTCAGCTGCGTATCTCTCCTCTCCTCCCCACGCAGCCATGGATGTGTTGGATCCAGACCGTGTAGGTGGAAATACATTAGTAGACAAGCAACTATGAATACAGAAAAGAAAAATCCTCCTATTTCCTTCATATTCCTTGCTCTGGGGAGGAATATCCCTGCTTTGGCACAGATTTCTTCCACCTAACCAGGGATTTTTAGGAGACAGACATCCCTGGCTGGCAAAGTTATTTCTCTCCAGCTGCACATCACCCTCACATGTGCGTTCTCCCCAGCTCCCTTCAGCCAAGCTGATCTGACTTAGCAAAGAGAGGCTATTAAAACTGTTGTGCAATTTATTTTTTTTTTTGCTATTTCCCACTCAGTTCCCTACATAAAAGCATGATCCAGCTAAGATTTCTGTTAAAGCATTACTTACTCAAATAATCTCCTAAAATACCTACTGAAGTCCTGGCATGATTATGGGTAGTAAATGACTCTACACCCATTCCTTTTCACCATCTAATGCCTGTTTGTATGGACAGATGCCATATATAGTTCGGGGTTTTTTTTCCCCAACCTACTCTTTTTTTTTTTTTCTCTGTTTTTTTTTAACATATTGTCAGAATACTCTTCATACATCCTTAATCTACTCTGTATGGCAAGAAGTAGTAAATCATACAGGTAGCTCCTCCCAGCCTCCTCTCAGGCAGTCTAAGGGAAAGGGGACCACTACTCTGGATAACTTTAAAGCACTAGGCCTGTAAGTTCTTGCTGCTGTTGTAACCCCACAAAGCTCTTTTCTTTTGTTCTCTTCTTGAGACTGGTTCCTAGTACCCTTCAGACATTTTATTGATCTTTCTCCCCCTTTAGCTCATACATGCTAATTGTACCTCTGTAGCAAAACAATCTTATTATCATGTTAATTAGTGGGAGGGTTGTTGAGGGTTTCCAGTTCATTACCTGCTAATTTCAAGATAAATGAATCCACAGGTTACTAAGTAAATAAGGTCACCTATCAAGTACTTGTAAACGTGTTTGTAAACAAGGAGGGGAGATGGGGAGGGAGAGAAAGAGAAGTATGTTTGGCTTGGATGGTGGGAAGTAGCTTTGGATACAGATTTGGCATCCCATGCTGGGGTGACTCCATTTCCCTTGAACTCATTTGTAATGGAAAGCGAATGTTTGCTGTCCACCTGGTTCCCCAGTGGGACGTTTCCTCCCTGCAACTACTTTGTGAGCTCAAAGGGCTCTTTGTAAGCAGATTACTCATTTGGAGGTTAGGTTGATTGTTGCTGCCTTTTGTGATGAGAGCCAGGAGTGAGGACGTGCACTAGGCAATACAGCACCAAAAGGGGAACAAAAAAGCATGGTAGTGTGAGTCACAGTAACCTCCCCCTCCACATGCCCACGGTTATTCGTATTGCCTTTATACACAGGGCAACAACAGGACAAAGGAATTCCATGGGAGAGGGGAAATAAACAGTCAGATCCTCTGCTAGGGTAAAATAACATATTGCTTTGAAATCTGTGCCTTTATGCCACCCCACACCCTCCCCCATATCTCCAGGAAAATGACTCTCTGAGTGGGGCAAGTGAATAAAAGGCCCATGTAGAAAAGCATATCTAAGCCATGGGGACTGCAGAGGTAAGTTATCAGGGTTCAAATTGGAAACGATACCAAGAAGGCTCCCTTGGGCTCTGTCTTTGGACCATGTTCATTAAAGCCCGTGAAATGAAGAATATGTGTATTAAATGTTCAGAGCACACCAAGCTGGGGAGGGCAGCCAGCATAATGAAAGGAAGGAGAACAATTCAAAGAGATCTTGATAAATTGGAAAAATGGTCTGGAAAAAAATAGGGTACCCGTCTCTACGGGCAACTTTGGAGTCCAAGTCTGAGTAGGAATAAGGTACGTGAATACAGGGTGAGCCTAGCAAGGAGGTGATACTTCATTAAATGATGTGAAGAGATGAGCAGATCTGAAGTGAAAGAGGAGGGAATTCTGTTATGAAGTTGTGGGATACAGTATTAGCATGTATAAGCAGGAGCATTGCCTGCCAGACTCTTAACTGACCTCTAGCCCATGCAGCGCTGGCTGGGGGCAGGTTTAGAGGGAGAGCAGAAAGATCAGAGCTCCAGGGAATTTGGCCTGTGAAAAAAAGAGACTGAATGAGCACAATTGTTTTAACTGAGGGTCTTCAGAAATTTAAAAGATGAAAGAAGGAAAAAAATCTGCCCTCCAGAACCATACAGGCTAGGCTGGAAAATAAAGAGTCTACAGCAAGGAAGATTCAAGTTAGGGGAAAAATGCAGGTGTCTATATATACATATTTAGTGTCCATTTAGGCACCCAAGGATATCCAAGGTAGGCTGGCAGAGATGATAGGAACCTGTTGAAGACTTGTACCCTTGTGATGATGCTGTAGACTTGGCAAGATACAGTAAGAGATTTTAAATGGCAGTAGAAATCTGTCTTTAGGCATTTGAATCATTCCCTAGGTAAAACTTGTTAAAGCTATGGACAGTGAAACACTGAAACAGTTTGACGATGATGTAGTCTTTTGTCTTTAGAAGAAGACTGACAGTCTGCCTACCTTGGTGGACTCAGATCCAGCTGATTCCCACCCAAACCCACCTCTGGTCTTTCACAGTTTCTATCTAGGTGAGAATTGACCAGCTAACACCTTTTTCTGGCTGTGGTGCTCATGGATTCAGCTTTCTATTTAACCCATGTCTGAGTCTGTTTCAGAGGCCTGGAACAGTTCAAAGTTCAATACAAAATCTGGTGTTCAACCAAGGTGGCCCAATGGTTTAGATCTGTGTAGGTATCAGACCTGGGAAAATTGCAGCAAGTAATTAATCTGCAATTGACCTTTTTCTCTGAAGGAGATGCCTGAAAACACTCTTCCAGTTTACCAGACTTGATTCAAATTCTGTTTAAAAGAATACACTTGTGGTACATTTCCTATTTTTTCCTCTAGTTGCTTTTAAAATGTGTTACTTGTGCCAAGAGCTCTGTCGTATGAGTCACCTGATCTTCCACCAGCTGGAGGTGCATATAGCAACTTGTATCATCAACTTCCAAGGGTGAATGATCATGAGAAACAAATTTAAAATTGCTTTTTGCAAGATAGAAATAACCATTTTAATGTTGCTAAAAACAAGTGCTAAAGCACCACAAAAACAGGCCAGGCAAATCCATTTAGGGTTTTCCCCCCCTTTCCATTTTAGTAGAAGGGCTATGAATTTTTCTATTTTAGATGAATTAGAAATCAGAAATATCCTCCTTTTTGAGTAGTTGCTGATATAAAATGCCTGTGAAATACAGCAAGCCCTTCTCTGAACTCTGAATTGCTTGTACATGTACTTGGATACCAGCAACTCGGGGATTTTAAATTTCAAAGCCAGAAGTTACAAGGAATATTCAGCATGATCTTATTATTGTAACTGAACAGCTAAAATATATGCATGAAACATAATCAAAGGGAGTCCTGCATATGTATTTATTTTATTTTCACCTGCTTGCCACACAGGGTCAAAACAGACTTTGAGAAGTGATGCTTGCTGTGCTAATTTTTTAGTGTGTTTTGGAATTTTGGGGTTGTTTTTCTGTGGTTAATTGTATCATTAATCCAGTGCTTATTAACACAGGCTCAAATGTTTGTATCATCTGATTTTTGCTTCCCTTTCAGAACACCTTTAAAGTTTCTAACTGTGTAAAATGTAGATACTCCAGAGGCATCACGTTTTAGCAGTCCAACTAGCATCTAAAACACTGAATTCTCCCTTCTTTTTTTTTAATTAAGATAATAAATTGGTCTTAAATTATCCCTGAAATCAGACCAGTGTTGATTACAATGGGTCTCATGCTGTGACAGCTCAAGATGATGTTATTTTTATTCCTTTTCAACGAGATCTTAATCTCTCCCTGCGTGTAAACAAATTGTCACAGTAACCTTGTTCTTTAATCTCCCAGCTGAAGACCTTTAAAGCATTGGGAGATAACAGATCTAACTGAGATTTCATCAGCTTTCAGGCTTTTACAGATATGCCGCATGCCTCTCCCACTGCTGCAGTCTTTAAATGTTGAAGGAGAGAAGTGCACATTACACTCAAAAGCTTCCCTTAAACGTTTGAAAATAGTATCCGCCTAGCAACGTGCGATTCAGGGCTCGAATCCATAGACAAAATTTGGATGCAGGCACAGCAAGCCAAATTGCTACCTGTTGTAGCTGGTGCAGAACTGCCCCCCTGTCTCTCTTGTATAACACTCTGGCTTACCCCAGTCAACCTTGCTAAAAAGGTCGATGGAATTTTAATGCTCAGAACACTCCATGTCAGGAAGAAACCTCAGCTTGCATTTCTTAATCTTCTCCTAGCAAAGGAAAACAATTTCAAGGGGCAGTTAGGAAGAAGAGGAATAGAAAGACTAGAGGTAAATTGCTTTTTTGTTTGTTTGTTTCCCCTTCCACCTGCTTTGCAAATATGAACTAATTTATCTTCTAAAGCAACAGATATATAATTATACCTAGTCACCTATTACAAATGAGGTAAAAGAGGCAACAAGCAGCAAAGTTATTTGCCTGAGGCCCTGCAGCCTGTCTCCAACCTGACTCACAAGCAGTGAGCAATTGCCCACCCTCGGGAATTTGCTGCCCTCCCTCAAGTACTCTGGGGCAAACTCCCAGGATTAGCTAACAACAATAACTGGCTTTCTGCTAAATTCCCAAAACTCTTCCTTCCTCTAGCGTATGGCAGGGATAACACTGACAACTCCACCTGTGAATACTACTTTAAAAAATAATGTCAACAATCTGTACATCAGGCTATTCCAGTACATTCAGATGAGCATTTTTCATGTTGAGGGCATGTAAGCATCATTATTCATAGTGGTAGGACTGGGAATACTCAATAGCATCCATAAACCTGGTGTGCATTTCCTTACAGGTGAACATTATTTGTGAGTAGACATATGGGTACATTTTCCAAACACTGTACAGGAGCCACTGCACACACACACACAAAATCTGTTCCTGTTAAAATAGCTTTTGCCCATGTAGGAAAAACCATCTATTGATGTTTGGAAAATGTGCTCCATTTATTTACTGGCATGCCAGTTATTTGTCTATATAACAATGTTTTGTGTCAAGTCAAAAAAATTTATTGTTCCTACAGTTTAAACTCTTTCATTGAAAATTCAGCCCAAACTATTCCAAGTCTGACAGAAAGGCCTCTCTGTGAACAACACAGATATCTGCATCAGGTTTTCAATAATACTGTCCCAGATTTACTACTGACTTTCATTTGTTTTAATATGCTTCCACATCAAATTTAAAAGCACTACATATATTTCAGAGTATCTTAAAGTTATAGTAGATGTGTTAGCAGCATAAGTACATACATAAATATATATATAATGCAAATTGGGTTTTATTTATTCACATTACCACCAACTGAGAACTATTTCTTTACTTCTAGATGTTTGGCTTCCTGAGAAAGCCAAGTAAATAAGCACCTTTCAGAAGTAAAGAGGCAAAACTCAGGTGAAGAATCTTAAGCTGATAAAGCACATTACCCTCAAAATTTCTTCATCGGCAATAGCAAAATGTTTCAGTAGTAACAGCAAAAAATAATCAGGTTTCTCAACATAAGATTATTCTGCAAATGTCTCTCAAGTTTGTCAAACCAACAGCTGAGAGAAGAAAGAGGCACAGAAAAATCAGAGGACACAAAAAGTTGAAACACCTACTTTTTGCTCAGAATAATATTTTATTCTGAAATTCCTTCAACTTTATTTTTACCAGCTTCTGCCATGGAAAATGTAGGTAAATGGACATGATCAGCTTAGAGGTGTTTCCAAACAATCAGTTACTTGTAGTTCTCAAAAAAATATTTTTAACAGATAATAGGAAATATTTACTTAGCTATTTGCTAGCAATCTGGTAAAGTGGCAACATTCAGAGCAGAGTTCAGGAATATTTACTAGCTGAAGTTTGAAACTGAACAACAGTAAGCACTGCTTGCAACAGGAAGGGGGAAATTATTATTCCCCATTTTTATATTTCACAGTTTCAGTAAGTTTGAAGAAAAACCCACAAACCATAAGCCATAGGAGCACATTCTCCCTTTGGCTATGTACTTCTGACCACACGCCAAATTCAGTTACCAAGTTTCCCAGTTATCTCCATCATCCCCAACAACAACAGAAGGAGCAGCCACCAGCAAGACATGCTCGGTGTGGAGACAGGACAGAAATCTGTCTCTTTGCAGTTCTATAGAAGACAATTAAGTTATCCCACTGCAGTAGAACAAGCTACACCTTCCTTAGTTGCTTAGCTATGGGTAATACTTACATGCCTTACACACATATGTGAAAAAGTACTTAAGATACTTGCATCATCTCATGAGGCTGCCTCACCACTTCCATCCTTACAACATCCACAGGTTATAGCTCTAAGATAACAGAAATACAGAGTTTTTCCTCTACTCTAAAACTAGTTTCCAAGCCACTAAACATCCATCCTTTCTCCCTTTAATCTTTCCAGAAAAAAAAAAAAAAAATCTCCCTGATAAAATATCATTAAAAACATATAGTGGTTTTAAGAGCTAAAGGAAATGGCTTTAAATGTAAATACCAGTGAGCATCTCTGGTTTAGATTCTGTGGCTGCAGTTCAAGCCTACACATTTAGCACCATTTATTTCTTATCCTAGCATGGGCTAGGAAAATACCACAGCCTGAACTAAGCATAACTTGTCTTGCAACTTCTGTAAGAGTGAAGATCAATTTTCTCCCTGAGCAACAGACTAATTCATCAGCAGAGTAGAGACTAAAATGTGGCAAGAACAAATAGCAAAGAGCAGAGAAGAGATACTGAGAAAGAAGAAGGGAAGGGACTGGAGGGAAAATAAAGACAAAGTAATTTGCTAAGTAGTGCACCTGAATGGAGCCCCCAGTTCTGTGTCACCTGGGAGAGAAGAGGCTGCACCTGTGTGCAACCCCAGGTTACTATTTGCATAGCAGCGAGCCCCCGGGGTAGAACAACTGCCTCCCAGGGACTGGCTGTGGTGCGAGGCTGTGAGATTTGTCACTCACTGAGCTCTTGGCATTGGCTTGCTTTTCTCATATAAACACATCCTTTGCTCTCGTTACTGTATTTTGAGCCTTCTGAAATGAGGAGAGAGGGGTATCTCCATCCACCATGCTGAACTGACTTCCCTGTGGTGCTGCCAAGACAATTTTAAAGCAGATAGTGTAGATGATTACTTAAGTGAATTTACACATGATGGCAAATAACTATGCTTAATAAAACTCAGAGAGCCTTAATGATTTCATTTTGGTGATTTAATTTATAAAAGCAAAGCTTAATCATTTAATAGCATCATTAAGAAAACACCACAGGAAGTTTAGAAATAAAGAATCATCCATATCTCCTGAGAAATGAGTTTTCTTCTAACATTCAGCTCATGACAAAATAAAATGGAAAGCTTACAGCTTCTTAAATAATTGCACTTGAAATATAAGCAATCCCTAAAGAATCCGTTCAGCCTCATCTTCTGCAGCACAGAAGAATTGCATTTCTGTTCACCACAGTGTGAAAGACGCTTCACAAGTAAGAGACACCACTGGTGATGGGAAAACTTGCCATTTCTTTTTTGTTAAAGAATGCCTTGTGAACAAAATACAAATGTCAGAGCAATTAAAAATAAATGTTTCTTTCAAAAGCTGCAGATTAAAATAAAATCATATTCTGTCACCACATTTGACATAATGGAAGCATCCCTTACCAGCACACACACAGTGTTTGTGTGTGCGTGCGTGTCCACACACGCGTGTGCCTGCGTTCCAAGTGGAAATCTCCAAGGACGGGATTAACCAAGAGTTTGCACTGGGGTAATGGAAAATATGACCTCATTAGCACTACGTTTGTCATTTGCTCCATAATACAAAAGTAAATTACAATGTATTAATGTAGTTAGTGTTGTTTTTAATGTGCACTGGGATACAATAAAAGTTTTTATTGGGGAAGTGTGATGGCATGTTTTCACTACAGCATTAGTACTGGTCTTCTGATAGGGCAGCCAGTCATATTACCCAGTGGAACACTCCTATAATGATGTAATAAAATTTGACTCTGATATAGTAAAATCTGTTTATGGCAAAGCTGCTTTTTCACACAATTGGGCTGGGGCAGAGAGCAGAAAGGATCTAGCTAAAAGGATCCTTTCCCAACTGTATTTTCATAGAAAATTATCAAAACCAACCAACCAACCAAATATTCCTAGGTTTCAGGCCTGCCCAGAACGATTACCATGCCATACTCCCCAATTTCCTTTGCATAGCTCCTTTGCTTCCTCAACTGATGTACAGGTTTGTCATCTAGCAGCTGCCATAAATTGCCACGTCTTGGTGAAGGAGACTAAGTATTGTAACTTAACACACCTTTAACAGGCTTGTCACAGAGTTTTGCATGTACAACTCAGCCCATGTAAAACAACCTCAGGCACATTCGTGGCTTTAGAGAGGGAAGGTGATGGTGGAAAGCAGGGGGCGGGGTGGAATCCTTTCCTTATTGAACACAGAGCTTGCTTGTGTTTCTAACGGTACTGGCAGCCTGCACCCTTCTGCCCATGCTCCCTTATGACGTCACCAAGAACAGGTTTGTGGTACTAATGAAGGTTTGCAGGTGCTATTTTTAAGCCATGATTTTGCCTTTCTCTCTTTCCTAACTGGACAAAGAAAGTTTCATGCACTTAAACTTGTTCTCTTTGGTCTTCCTAGGCAGTGGCTACCAATGGCCAGCTCATCATCATGCCCTAACAGATTTCAGGTAACATCAGTAACAGTTGTCTCTCCAGCTTCCCACAACCAACAAGGCGCACTCCACAATTACATTGATTTTCAAAGTCTCAGCTTTGTCTGTCTCATAACTGAGGCTGAATCTGGGTTTCTGTAGAAGTAACTCAGTACAGGCTGAGCCTAGGCTAAAGGTACCAACCTGCATCATGACTGAGGGCTAGTTTACCTTAGGAGCCCTAGAAAGCCATGGTCATTGCTGATGTGACCAAAGGAGATGCTGGTGTCTTAGCTGGAAGCTGTCGTTGGGGAAAAAAAAGTGACCCATTTCAGCAGCAGTAGGCACTGCTCCCTTCCCTCCCTGAAAAAGTAGCAAGAGACTTGAGACAAAAGCCCAGCTGCCATCCAAAACCTCTCTGCTCTTTCTCCTTTCCTCTCCCTCATCGCTTTTGCTTTTTACACATAAGAAAACAAGAAGCTGGAGAGCAAAATTTGCTAGGACAAAGTTGTCAGAGGCATTCATTAAAATAAAAAGAACAAGATAGTCATAAAGTCCTGAATAAGGCTTGTAATGAATGGACCCAACTAGCTTGTGCCGGTGGCTCTCTTGCTAGTCTAGTGACAGTAGTTGAAAGTTATTTATTTGTTTGTAATATACTTTTCCACCGAAACGCTTTAGTAATAAAGAGACATGAGGGGAGACACATTAGAAAGTGTGCCATACATCAAAGTGAAAAGTACCACATAAGCTACATGATAAACGTAGGATAAAATGTACTTTGTTTTCCACAAGACAAAGCAATAAGGAAAATGCTGTGTCTGGTGTAATTCTGAGCTTGGAACTTCTGCTGGTTATTTATTTTTATTAAGCAAATATACAACCCTGTAAATGTACCTGGTGCTAACTAAACAAGAATAGCATCCAGTCCCCATTCTGAGAACTTCACAGCCCAACGTGGACAAGACACTGCACAGGACAGATAAAACAAAAGCCTACAGTTCAGGGAAGCATTGAGATATTTTAGGTGAAAACAAGCAGAATTTATAGAAGCAGCAAATAATAAGTCTATTGAAACTCCACATAATCATTAACAAGTATAAACATATCTCCTCTCCTTTCCACTTATTGATTTATTCCCCCATGGCATATTGTCTAAATCCTACGCAGCGAGTCCTGAACCAAGGACAGCCTTTGTGTTATTTGTACAGTGCTTAGCACTGCTAGGCTCCGATCTTTCACCGAGGTCTCTTCTATTTCTTTTTCCAGCATAGCTGACATAATGAGCAGATCTGAAGACGAGAGTGAGGGAAGAAAAGCATCTGCAAGACAAGAGTCAACAAAATCTGAGGGTGACGCCAGGGGACTCTGGCTGGGAGGTAAAAAGAGGAGGAGCAGAGAGCTGAAGCAGAGGCAGAGGTGGTGGTTATCTATTTCTCTTACTTATTTGCTTAGGAGCTTTTGCAGTTTTACTTGAAAATGCACAAGGAGGGAAAAGAAAAAAAAAAAGAAAAAGTTATTTTGACTTACAAAAGCGTGGAAAGGTCATTAGGAAGACTTGAGAACCAATAAAGCTCTTTAAATCCTTCCTACTTGTAATGCATAGAGCAAAGCTTACAGGAAAGCTGCAGCTAAGAAAATTACAAATGGTAATGCTATTATTTGGCATATAGTTGCCAAAGGCATTCAATATAAAGATTTTACAGAGGTGTCAACTGATATATAGCAAACACACAAACAGTCTCCAGCACTGTAACATATGCAAGGAGAGCTGAGGCTAAATATTAAGCATATGAATTATATATTCTTGCAATGCGAGGCTGAGAAAATGCTTGCTGTGCACCATAGTTAAAATGAGCAATAAATACCAGGGTTAATGTTGGCAATGTCTTGTTGTGGAAGGTTCCTCTAAGCCCCCCTCTCTCAAGTTTGGGTTTCAAACCATTTTCTGCTGTGTTGGATAATGAAGTGATTAGACTGCTCCTTTCTGAGACTGTTACATATTTAAAACAGGTTCCACCGCTGCCTCATTTTAAACATCAGAACCTGTTTTGGGCGCCAGAAATGTGAAACATGAACATCAATAGCTTTCTCCTGCCAAGATAAGAGCTTGCTGCAGAGGCCAAACATATGTCTTTCTTTCTTTCCCCGAGGAGGTTTCTGGATAAGGAAGAGGTGTGTCTGTACCTGAGCTGCTTAAAATGACTCAGCCACATATGGGCCTTTTGTAAACTTGCCTTTGCTCTTTCTCCGCAGGGCAGCAAGAGATTTCAGTCTCAAAGTTATTGCCATCTGGGTTTAAAAGGCTGGGTCTGCCTGAGATTGGCCTCCCCAGTAAAAGTGGTTTTAGCCGCTGGGGTCTGACCCCCGCGGTAGGTGCAAGACCTTACGGAGGCGGCTCTGCAGGGCACTTCGCTTCCTCAGGAAGGGTCATCCCAAGGTTTGCCCTTTGAAAGGAGCAGCAGGACTTGCGTGATAAAACACACTCTGCTTCATTGCAACCCGTGTCAGCGCCAGCAAAATTCAGGTGAGGCAGACGATAGCAATGCAAATGCGAAGCACCGCTGTTTGTCAAAGAAAAGCTCTTGCACCCAGCCAGGAAAATCAGGATCTTGCTTTGCTCACTAGCCAAGGTGATGCCTTTGCCACCTCTGAAGTGCTGGAAGTGCTGCCCGTGCCTGACGCGCTGGGTGAGCGCCCACACAGACAGGTCATGCAAGAGGGACAAGACACAGCTTTGTATTCCGAAAGCCTGCCCAAAAGGCAAATTAGTTCTTGCAGCTCAAGTTTAATGAACAAAAAGAGCTCGTAGTAACCAGACTCTTGCCTCCCTCAAACAAGGTGGGGTAGTGTCAGGGCAAACTCAGCTGGGGACCTGAAGAAAGATTTTCCTTGTGTTTCGCTCTGCTTGACCAACTCAGTGCAACTGAATGCAACTGATCCACCCCTGGCTTCCTTCTCCGCTGTCTCTGCAGAGGAGAGACACCTGAGACAGCCTCTCTGCCAAAGGACCAGGATATGTGCCCTCCTGCAGTGACTGCCACCGTGTTCTCCTCCTCTCGGGCGCAGAAAGCATTGATTTCGTGTCGTGCCCTCACAAGACAAGAGTGACATAGCTTAGCAGCTCCTCACCCCAGGCAGCTGGCTCCCAGCCCTGGGACACTCTCTAGAGAGAAGATTGCAGCCCCTAACCAGCCAAGCCAGCAGCTGAGATTTCTTCCAATCCTTTCCACTTTACAATGTGGTGTATGCAGAGCTCTGCCCTTTCCATACCTATCCCTGCACACTAGACTCTTGCTCATGTTTTGAAAGTGCAGCCCAAAATGCACAAGAAAATATAAATCTGGTAACCCCAGGAACTCTCTCGGAGTGTAAAACGTGTCTGTATTTAATTTTTATTTCTTCAAACGTGTGTCATGAAAATCAGCACCCATGGGGCCACCTGTACTGTAAGGACTCATAGGGATTCACACTTGGGCTGAGGGATGGTGGACATGGGTGACTTTAGCTTCACCTGTTCTTTCACATTTAAAAGGCCTTAAGCGTGGTCTGGCCATATGTTTACAGCAAATCCCTTCCTGGGCACTAAAATACAGCTGCTTTTAAAGTGGAAACAGCAATATGAGAATGTAGACCTGGATAGACACAGGAAACGGCCCCAAAAATAGAAGGAGTTTTGAACAGGGAAAATGATCATTGCTTCACAGGATTTTGGCTCTGTTGAAGAGCCAGGGCTCCTAAATCTTCAGAATCAGCACCATCCAATTTTTAAGCAGTTAGGCATTGACAAATAAATGCAGCATTTAACTGCCTCTTATTGAAATTAATAGGAATGAATCATCCTGGCATTTCTGAAAAATCTTTCTGAAGCAGCTTAGGTGCCTAAATATCTTTAGCAGCATAGACCTAAGCAACTTTTCAAGTACTAGTTAGCTGTCGCTTCCTAATGTGTCTCATAGCACTAAATCACATGGAATAAATGGGGTTTTTAATGAATGTGAGAGGATAGGGCTTCAGCTGCCAAATTCCTCTTGGCCCTGTTCAAAAAGTGGCAGTAGATGTGAAGCTGGTCTTCTCTCAGCCAGCTGAAAGTCAGGCAAAAATGTTGCACCCAAATTCTACCAGCCTGTTTGACAGGGTAGCACACACATCCATTTTATTGTAGTGCTGGTCTTGATGCATTTAATTCATGTGGTTTCCTGACAATTTTTTCTTTTTTTTTTTTGTGGTACCCTGAGCATGCAACAGCCCCAGCTGCTTCCCAGGGAGGTCACAGTGATGTCTGACATCCTCTCTCCCGTACCGTAGCAAACTGCAGCACTGCCTGGCCCCTAAAACCCTGATAAACAAGGTCCTTCTTGACACAGGCTTCCTCCTATTCGTCCCTTAAGCTCCTGATGAGTTTGAAATAGATCATTAGCTCCATGATGCTCTTTCAGAGACATCTAGCCACCCAAAATCCAAACTGCTACCTGCACTGGGGTTAGAGAGCTGCCAGAGTGAGACAGAGCAACAAAATTGCTGCTGTGCTTATGAGCTTCTTCTCAGCCAAAGGCTTTAGTCCATCAGAGTTGCTGTGAGAAGGTAAGTGAAGGGAAGGCGTTTGGGAATGCTATGCATCTTTTTGTGTTTGACTTTGGATGTCTTGGGAGGCACAGCACATTCAGAACCCAATGTCATTGTTTAGGGGGTTGTTTGTTTTCATTCCCCTCCTCCCCATATAGAAAATTAAATTTGGCACACAGAGACCGGGCACTGATGACTCTTCGGGGATAGATTTTTATTACATTTAGGAGACGGTCAAAATAGTTTTTGACATTATTTTATTGTAGGAATTATAACTGAGACCCTAAGGGATGGAGACACGTAAAGCCCACAGTAAAGCAGTGGGAGAAGCTGATTGCCCAAGGCTCCTTTGAAATCCCAGATTATGTTATGGATATAGTTGCACAATTGAAAGTGATCCACTTACCACAATTTAACCAGTTACTGCCTGTCAGATGAGGCGTGGGAACCACTTTCATGGTCTAAGCAAATGTGTTAACTTACAAGTTGTGGTACTTTAAGAACATGCACGCGGTTGCTGTGGCTCCGTCGATGGGCGGTTGCTGGTGGAGCCACAGTAATTCAACCATCTGAGTCATGTGCCTGTACCTCACGGAAAGGATATATTGCTCATGTCAGAACAGCACTTCCAGGCTTCAAGCATGTGGTGGCCTCAGCGTGTCTGCTGTTTTGCCTGCATGTGTGCGGGTCATGAAGTTGAAAGCAAACTATAAAGGAGGAATGAAACAAATCAATGGGCAAAGGGCAGAGGGCAGTAATAATACTAACTAGAATGACTAACAAGTAAACAACATGTTTTCTACAACTGCTAGGTGTCCAGAACTGTGATTCTTTACTAAATTTGAGGAGGAGGGAGAATTGCTCCATTGTGAACATAGAAATGTTTGTTATTGTTGGACTGCTCGTTCAAACTCATCGCAGTTTTATTTTGGGGATCAAGATGGCATATGCCCTAATCTCAGCCTCTGCAGGTGGCTGCACTTCTGCCTCTGCAAGAAAACTCCACAGGTAAACAATTCAAAAACCTTAAAAAGTGAAGATAGCTTCTTTGAGAAAGTTACATTGTTTATTTGAACATTTGGAAAATCTAAAACAAACTCTCCATATTTTTTGGACTGGGAATCTCAGCTGTCTATTTGAATTAAACTGGCCAGCTATATCTTTTCCACAGCTCTGTATGCAGTTTATAATTGTTCTGCTTTGAAGTTAGCCAATTCCTTTCCTCTGACAGTCTCATCGTGCTTTTGAGACATAGCTAGATATTAGTTTTCCCATGTAGTGGCTTAGAATAAGCCATGAAGAAAGTAAATGATTTGTTGAAGGTTACAGAGCAAACCAGTGGCAGAGCACAAGTTTTCTGTGTCCTAGAGTATTCCTATAGGCCAGTGACATCCAATATTGAGGTCCTAAAATGCTATGTATTCCCTTAAAGAGGCATTTGAAGGTTATGCACATCAGCCTTTCCTTTAGCACATGGCTAAAATGGAAGTGAACTGTAGACATCCCCATCTCATATGGCCACAAGTTAGATGCATGTCCCACATCATGTGAGATAAGAGCTGCTGTGGGACTTAGGAGAAAAAAATAAATAAATAAATAAAATAAAATAAAAAGACAGCAGGAATTGACCAGAGCATCACAAAATCTGACCAACAGCTCACTCCCTGCCCAAATCAAAATATCAGCCAGAAAAGAGGGCTGCAGAGAGCAAGCTCTGAGGGGGATAAATTGTTGTGATGGGCTGGGAGCTATAGATATGACACTTCTGTTCTTACTAATACACCTGCCATCATTCACTGTGTTCATTATCACAACAGTTCTTGTATTTTTATTCATCAGTGAGAGCAAAATGACCGAGCCTCTTGATGCCTTTGTCTCTGAAACACCTTTGTCTGCTGTTTTTGTATCACCTTTGCCATCGCAGCTATAACAAATCACCTTGTTAATGTTACAGTGCTTGTTCTTGTGGCCCAGGGTGATCCCTTGTAGACTGGTGGGCAATACTCACATAACTATAATCCACCACATTTTCATGCAATTAGTATGCGGCAGAACTGTTCTCAGATACTCACACACATACAAAAAGATTAAATAAGACCCATTTAATGTCATGAATTGTCCTGTTAGGAGTTAATGAGGTCTGGTAGGTTGCCAAAGTCCAACACACAGAAAGCTCAGGCAGGCCAGGAGGGAGAAAGGGAGGAGTTGCTGGGTTCAGCCAGATAGACCTTGAAGTGCAACAGCTGTGCCTTGTCTTTGAGGAGAGGATCAAGTAGAGAATATGAGATAGGCAAACGTTGGCTTAAACTTTCTTCTCTCTTTGATTGTCCTTGGACATCTGCCTCGTCTCCTGTCAAGAATGTTTGGCAGCTGTGAGCCCAGAATAACACTGCCGCTCAGCCAGGACGCTATCGCCGTCGTCTAATACTTTAAGCCAACTAGTCTCTGCTGTGTGCCTCGACCGATACTGAACTATGCTAATGCCTTGAGCTAACTAGGCTTTCTAACAGCCCGTGAAATACATAGAAGTGGGGCCTGCGGTTTATTTTCCTCACGTGCTAATTGGCTTTAATTGTTGGCCAATTGGATTTCAAGTTTAGAAAAGGGTGCCCCAGACAAAAGGAAAAGTGTTAACTTAAGACCGTGGGAGAGACAGGCCATTCTGTTCGGTTTCTAATGTAGCAGACTTTATGCAGATGCATAAGTCTCAGGGCAATGGCTGTCCTAGAAAGATTTCTCAAGCATAACCAATGTGGTTTCCTATAAAATATATGCTTCCATACTGGCTGAATGTCATTAATGTTCAGCTATTTGCTGGAGTGTAAATTCCCATCTTTCAGAACCAAAGTGTTGCTGCTCATTTTACCTCAAAAATAAAGGGGCAAGTAAGATGAACACCAGATGAATTCTGATACTTCACTTGGTTTAGGCAGTGCCTTTAAAGAAGTGGAAGTGCTTCTGCAAAAGCCAGCCTTCATCTTGTTCCCACAGCCATGGTGAGAGAGTACAAAGAAGGGCTTCCATCCTACGTGTACCTCAACACTGTCTAACAGAAACAAGCCCTCTCTGAATAAGAAGGGCACTCAAGTTCTGCACCCATTCAGCCTCTGAACAACAAATCACATTATCAGATTCATTATCTGGTGACACCAGTTTTATTATCACTGCATTTCCATTTATTTCAAATGAGATCATGGGGAGAGAATCAGGCCATGTAAATACACCTGTGTGATCAACCAGCCTAAATGACTTCTGTGTAATCTTTAATGCACGTACTCTCTCAGCATCCCTGGCAGATAGGGTAGAGCTATTATCCATCTTTTGCTGAGGGCACAGAGGGGGAAATCCTCAGAGGTACTTGGGATCATAAATACCTATGAAAATATGTGCTGGAGAGACTAAAGGCCAGCTTTTCAAAACTAAATTAATAGGATTTGGGCACTTAGCCTGCTTAAGCACTTTTAAGAACTTGCTGAAGAACTACTGAAAACCTGATCAGAAGTGATTTGCCTAGGTCATACCAGCTGGTTTTTGTAGAGCAGGAATCCATGTCCTAAAATCCTGTGATAGGAATTTAGTGCCATGAGGACCCAACCAAGCTCCTGAGCAAAACCTCAAACAAATCCTCATCATTATCGCTACATCTAGAAATAGGAACAGACTACGGCATTGTGAAGATCTGCTGAATGGCGGTAAAGTTTTCTGCCCCCCTTCATTTTATGAAGTGTATCTCTTAAAGCTCAGGTCAAACCATTTTCAATTCCTCATCCAGATGAAGTCAGAGTGATGCTGTTACACAGAAGCAGCAAACTGTTTTCAAATCTATGCCACATCCATTACCAGATGTTTATCAATCAGGCCTCAAGTTTTCTCTCTGATTTTTCAAGTTGTTTTGGAGAGCATTCTCTAGTAAAAGACCAGATTTTTTTCCCTTACATCTGGTTATTTCATAATATTGAGGCAGTACAAAAAGACAGTGTTTGGCCCTAACAAGCCAATGAAGAATTCTCTCCAATGATGTGTTTTGATAAAGGTTGGGACTATTGGAGGTGGGCATGGTAGAATTCCGATTTACAAGCAGTCTTTGACAGGCTACACTACTGATACTACATTTGTCAGGCTCCCTAATTTAGAGCAGTAGATTGAGGTTAATGCATGTACATAACAAGAACAAAAAACCACAGCTTTTTTGTTGAAGATCCATGCATTTTTTTGTGCAAGCTACTCCCAAAACAAGGATAGGTATTAAAGGTGTCCAGGCATATACTCATTCTCATGCAAAACTTAAGGAAGCTTTCGCCAGCCTGTGAGTTCTAGGGCAGTTGATATGGTCTCCTCTGGTGCCTTTATCCTGGTAGTCCAGGACTGCTTTTACTGAAGCAAATACAAAATTGTTCTTCAAACCTAGGCCTGATCATAGGAACACTTGGGTCTCAGTATCTGACACCGTGGTTCAGTATTTTGAGAAGTTCAGTTCAGTGTTTCTCACTCAGGTGCATTTTTCTCACTCGCTCCAGATGGGAGCACAGCTGAGAATACCAGACCAGCACACAAAAATGTTCTAGTGGTAGTTCCAGCTGGGACAAGAAATAGAGATGTCATAAATCTCATGACTCATTGTCCTAACAGAAGCATGGGCAATTTGGATAAATTCAGACAGTGGGCTGCTTTATCCAAATCAAGCTCAAGCTATGAACATCTTGACCCCTTTCCTTGTAAAAAAGGCTTTCAAGAATTAAAATTTTTTTTTAGTTCCATCCTATCTCCTTACCCTATGTAAACTGCTATAACAAAAGCAAAAACAGAGGAACTATGCAGAGGAGTGACAAATTCATCAAATTCCTGTCCGTTAAATCAAACGCCTAGTGATAATAACACTCTCTTCTCCACGAAACATGATATTCTCTCCTGGTTTACAAAGCACCAGGGGGGAACATACTTGCAAAAACTTCCAGCTACAGTGAATCTGACCTGGACCACTTGTCTTTAGGGGCAAGACCTGACATCAGCCTCCTCAGCAGTTCAGAGACACCATGGGATTAGCACGGAGGGACTGTGCTAGCTTCTGTGCAGTCACATGCAAAATGCTGGATCAATGCTCCTCCCTGCTGCCCACTGGCATCTCGCCCTCTCTGGCAGCATTCACGGGAAGTAGATGCTGCCCAATGAGCTGCCCAGACTAACTCTCTGATTCTCTTTCAAGCCATATCTTCTTCCTCCAAGAGCATCTCAGCATCCTCAGTGTGAGGAGAAAGTGGTTGATAGCAGCTCTGGAGATGAAGCTATCACAATATGCTTCCCTTGCCTACTTACTTTCACTTGGGATTGTCCCAGTTTGGCTGCCTTTGTGTCCTACGCTGCAAGAGATCATATGGCCATCACCGAGGAAAGCTGGACACTAGACAATTTCTGCAGCTAGTCAACACGTCCCTGGGGTTTGTCAGGAGGGTTAACTGAAGGCTGATGCCAGTCACCTGCTCTGGCGCGGCAGTGAAGTGTGCTGCTTTCTAGTGCTCAGCGGTTCCCGAGAAGCTGCAAGTGGATGCGAGTGGCAGATGCTAACAGACACCAGAGAGCCTGAATCACCAGCCTTGCCTCTCACTGACAAATTGCACCTTGGCCACAAACATTTCAGCGTGTAACTTATCTCCCAATCAGAGCACTGGCCGCCCCTCTTTGCAAAGGCACTGTCCTTCCAGGTGGATTATTTTCCACTCAAAGACTGATGCCTGTAACAGCAATCTTGAAAGTCTCCCGCTATCTGCTTCTCACTCTTCACAAGACAAGACAAGACCACCCAGTGATTTGCCTGAAGAAATATTACACCAGTCCGTGGGCCGGCATGCCTGAAATTGGCCCAGGGAGCATATCGACAACGAGTTACCCAGCTTAGAAAACACAAGGGGATTAATAACTTGGATAGTGTGCTGGACAAAACTAAACTCAGAAACAATTCCCCATCCAAACCCCATCAGAATTTTAATCTTTACAGACTTTTAGCTCCACAGCCCAATAAATCCTTTCCATAGTGACTCATTGTTACCCTGATCTTCCTTATAAAACACACGGTGGAAACAGTGTAACATTTTCCTTTCTTATTGCTCTCCTTTGTAAAACCATCTTTCCTTGTATCTCGCTGCCATTTGCCTGTTAGTCATGGGCTTCACTCCTGAATGAGCCACTTAAGAAATGTTACACTGATGTCAAATTGATACATGTCTTGTGAATACTTTATACTTTCTTTTTATTTAATCTGAAAGGACGGTGTTCAGAACTGATCAGAAACTGGGGAGTTTTTAATGCAAACTTTCAGCTGAAAGGCTATTTTTCTGTTGAAAAAAAAAAAAAAAAACTTCTACCAGAAGTTAGAATATAAGAGTTGACCAAAGACATTTTGTGTTTCAGATTTTTCTTTTGTTTTGTGCCTCTTGGAGAAATTGTAATTCCTTGTAGAGGATATTATTTACATTTCTTAAGAAGCCCTCAAAACCCATTTTGAAAATAATTCTGTTGCCAGATCTGGTGAGCTGCAACTGCAAAGCTGTGGGTTTTGCCTGTGAACTCCAGCCTGGTAAAGTTTTTTCTTGGATATTTCGTATCTGGGAGCCCAGATCTATAAATCAACCCCTGAGGAAGAGTGACCAGATTTTATACAAGTTCTGAGCAGGCAGAGCAGCAACAATAAGAATGGAGAACAAAAAATAATATTGTCCTGAGAATTAGCTGTCTAACTCAGGCTGCTCCATTCCATTCCAGGATAGCAATAGCAAAGTTCATAGAGGACTTCATGAGCCCCTTTCTCTAGTATACGTTGCCTTTACAGGATCAACATGCCTTTTATGGTGATGTCATGGTAAGTGCATCACAGAATCATTCAAGTTTCTAATGTTTTAATTGAGTGGGGATGGAAAGACATCCTTCCAGTGCCCCAGGAGCAACACAGGGAAGAAACTGAAGTCCTTGTTGAAGCAGTGCTGCAAGGTGTGTAGCCCTGAGAGCCTGGGCAGCCTTATGTAACCACTGTATCATTCCCCTTAAGCTTTAAGCAGTCAGCTTACGTTTTGAAATTCAGCCTTCAACACATAACAGAGTCCTTGACCACCCTCCTCCTATAGAAAACAAAATCCTGCTTATTTTGGCAGATGTTCTTTTTTCCTTTAAGGCACGCTATTCTACCTTCTTTCTGACTGTTCCGGGTATTTTTCCTAA
This sequence comes from Megaceryle maxima, assembly GCA_024605025.1. Taxonomy (NCBI): domain Eukaryota; kingdom Metazoa; phylum Chordata; class Aves; order Coraciiformes; family Cerylidae; genus Megaceryle; species Megaceryle maxima. The sequence goes on along the minus strand of JANHGN010007019.1, from coordinate 200,997 downwards.
GCATAACGTTATTGTGGGTTTAGCCTGAGACGTGAGTCAATCCCTTCCTTTAAAGCCAACTGATTTCTCCACTCCTTTCCCTGTGATATCTATTTTGGAGGCTCTCAACTCCCTGGTGGGCCAGTGGGACATCCTGCAGCCTCTTTATGGCTGGTGGTCTGCAGGAGGGAATAGGATTACATCTCTCAGCAGCCAATAGTGCTGCCTGTAGGTTCAATAAACTGGCTTTAAAAAAACACACACACAGCATGTCCTTCTTACTCTGCTTTGCATGGTGTGACTGAACCTGCAGAGCCAGTGGGAGCAAGTTCTATAGTGATAACGGTAACCATTGACTTTCCCTTTCCTGATTTCACCTCTTTCATTATGTTGGAGAGCTTTGTTCCAGACTAGGAGATTATGCAACGGGCTAAGGAGGAGATGTGACTTCAGTGAGATATAGCACACAAAAAAGTGTGACAAATTGTAATGACAGGGGCTCTGATGGTAGCTTGTGATGGAGTGAAATTAAATCCCTAACCAAACAATGCAGCATTATGCTATATTCTATAGGCATCCTTGTTGAGGGTAGATTGAGAGAAAAAGAGACGGGCAAAAAAGAAGATGCACACATACTTTCCCCATCCATGTTCCCAGCTAGCCCTTTCCCCTGGTGTCAGCTTGGGAGTACACAACAACAAAAAAATCCCTAGTGCCTGAGCCCAGCTGTAAGAGATGCGTGACACAGGGAGAAGTGTAACAGATTGAAGAGATGCCCAGCGAACACCCACAGACTGCAGGGCAGGGGATGCCCTGCCCTGCTTGGGCAGCAGTGCAGCCTCCCGGGACACATGACTGTCTCCATACCTCCACACACACCATCCCAAGTCATCCACCCTCCTTCCTAATTAAAGTGATCCCTGAGGAGGGCTGGAGGAGGAGGATGTGTGTACACCTTTGTACTCAGCTGCCCCAAACTTCCTTGGGCAATACTGAAGGGTGAGCCTGATGGCTTTTTTCATGCTAAATAACTGACCTAGACGGCCTTACTGCCCCATTCATCTCTTCTACATAAACAAACTATTCATTCTCTAAGGAATAGGTGCATCTGTTCGCTCAGGCCCAGCTCCTGAGGGAAGCCAATAAGAGACTTGACACTATTTAAGGAAGAAGGGAGCACAACATGCTGTTAGAGTATCTTTGCTTGTCCTGGGGCCATCCAGGTGTTAAATCACTCAGTGGCCTCTAAAGGGTCCAGAGCCAAACACTGAAACAAAAGGCAAAGATGGGGCAGGGAAGCACCAGATATCACAGCTCACACTCCCTGTGTTTCTCTTCTGCTTGCTAGTGTTCTCAGGAGCAGTGCATTGATGGGATGGAAAATGAAGTTGACTCTAGGAGGCAAGGAGCACTCAACACGGCTGCGAACTTTATGAGCTGGTCAGCATTACTAATGTTCTCAGAGTAACACTCTTGCGGGACTCCTGAGCTTAGTTTCCATTGGAAAGAAACAATAGTTCAAGCTGTGAAATGTTTTACATTCAACTTCCACCTCTCCCCCCCTCTTCAGTGGAGTTGCCATGAGCCCAGACTTTAAAAACATTTCAGACTTAAAAGGTTAAGATTTAAGTGCTGCTGATTTTATCTGGGCTTTTAACTAACATAGGCAGGTGGATTAGAGATATGTGTACAATCTCCACTCTAGACACTTGGGTAAATATGCACAAGTGCTGAGTGAGCCAAGGAAGGAATCTGATGTTATTGTCTATTAATTTGAAAGCAGAGATTAAAGAAAGTGCAGAAATCAGTAGTGTAAATATCAAAAAGGATTTCCATTTATATGTAAGAACATTACTCTAGCAGTCTGGCTATTTCAAATAACATGAAAGCTTTTTTTTTTTCTGAGCAAAAAGAACTGTGAATTTGTTTAAATTTACATATTTTCCTCTCTCTTTGTTTGCAGGAATGGTCGCCATGCTCGCAGCTAGGAAGCAGTTTCCTCAACAGGGCTGGGTTTTATTCAGAGTCTGCTTTGGTGGAAGGACCTAAAAACAGCAGAAGTATTTCACAAAGTTACATGACAGGCAAGCAGGTCAGGATTTCCTCCTCCTTGCATTCTTTTATTTCCAGTAATATCAGTGATGATATTTTCCTTTATATTCACTGTACAACAGCTTGAAAACAGATTTGGATTCTCTACTAGTATTTTCTCATTTGGAAATATTCATGAAAACTTGGCAGAAATTACATGCAGGTGAGGGGGCATTCAAAACCATTTTGGCTGTGGCTATTGGTCCAGTCAGTGATGTGACTACCTATCCAGCTTCTACAGTGTCACTTCTGCTTTCTCCTTAGATGCCTACAACCTACCCTTTAATGAGGGATAATAATAAATAGTGAACATTCTCAAAAACAAGTGCTTGTGCTTCCTCCTAGAAAAGAACAACAAAAAATCTATCTACTCCATTAATATGGCCTATGTTTTTAATACTGGAAGAAATATTTTCTCTAGAATTGGAATTAAGTGGTGTCTGCACGTGATAGAAGCTCTTTAAAAGCATACTTTGGGCTAAAATATCAAGGTATTCTCTACTTTTATGAAAGCTTTACAAATTCCTGGAGGTCATCTGAATACTCAAAAATAATGCATAATATGACCCCATGAATCAAATAGGCCAAGCTCAGCACTTTTTATTAGCAGAAATATTCATGAATCTTTTATCCCCCTCCTTAGTCCACCAGCTCTTATTTTCACCCTGTTCTCTCCTTAATGCAACATTTCATAGGAATGCCAAGAAAAAAGGAACCCAGCTTTAGATTTAATTGCTAATATTTCTAAAATTAGTCAGCATAAAATCCATCTGAGGCTCCAAAGATTTTCTCTGTAATCTGCAGAACCTGAGTTTGAATCTAGCCCAAGAGAGCACCACAGTGAATAAATACCATCTGATCTCTACAGAAATCTGACAAGAGTTCAACTGTTTTCCACCTTGCTACAAGTCTATCAGAGCTGATTTCCCAATGCAATGCTGTAGGGGGAAAAGTCAATTAAAATGCAACTGTCCCAATTTCAGTAAAAGTTACTGATCAGCAGAAATAACTATACATGTGATTATTTTGTTTGGGTCTTTTGTATTTTGTATTAAATGGACCAATACTATGCTCTTATGCTGCCTTGCTTTTATGTAACACTGGACAAGCAGCACTATGAGCCAAATGACACCAGTATTCCATGCAATGATATGGCAATTGCTGGACTCAGCTTAATCCTCCTATCTTTCTCACCTGCTTTTGTGACCATTATGGATATCAGAGCAAAACTCTGCGATATTTGGCTGAAGGCACGTGGTATGGAATTGCCGGTTTTGTTATGTACCAGCACTTTCCCTATCAGTGTAGCTGAAAGGAGATTAGGCCAGACAGAAAGGAACCAATTCTGGATGCTGGAAACCATCCAGATTTGGTTATCATTTCATTCTTTACTTTGGGCCATGTAAGTGTCTTATGGAAGATTTCATGTTTTAACAACCAAAGGAAAATGGAAGCTTTTCCAGTTTTTTTCTTTAGCGGTTGGTATCACAGGTCTGACTATGTAGGTTATTAGCCCCAATAAGTTGTCCAAACTATTTCTAGCATTATATAAATGTAGACAACATTATCTGATTGAAGATAGGATTTGCACATTTTTATGCAGCAGCTATTTGCTTTAAATAGAAAGTTTTCAATACTTCAGTGAGAAAGCTTCAAATCCAACAATTACTCAGTTTGGAGTGTTTTTTGCTCAAGATTACAATTCTTTGTTTGTCAGATCATTTTGGCACAAACTTTTGGAAAATTCTAATATGAAAAAGCCCTCTGATTTCCACCCGGTTCTAATGTTAAATGTCCATAAAACACAGAGGAATCTCCTCAGTGAAGCACCTAAGGTATCAGGTCCTCCTAATCCACTAAGATTAATTATCATGTATAAGTAAATAGGAATTGTTTTTAATTCATTTCCAGATGTAGAAAGATTAGGCCTGCAAATCAGTTTGCTCCAATACTGAATATTAAGATTACATCAATAATTACTGAATAAAAAGCTGAGCCCTGGGTTTTGGGCTCCCCTGAACAGTTTGGATCAAAAGTTCATTCAGATTATGTTACGGATAACAGCTCCGCACAACATTTGGCTCAGGTTCAGTTTCTTTGAGTCTAAGGCCAGGATAGACCTTCAGTTCATCTCCTTTGACTCCCTTTCTAGCCCACACAATTATACTTCGCTCACATCTTTCTAAGCTGAGCCCAGTGACATTAATTAAATGAGAGCATTTCAGAAATCAAGAGACGAAATTGTTGCCTGCTGTAGACAGAGAGCAGGAGAGAAAAGCGACACCATGGCAAAGAGCTGATAAAGGTGACTACACCTGGGACTTGTCTCTTGTAACTTTACATGTCTATAAGGTAGATGTCTACATTTGATCTCATTGTGCTTGTAGTCTGATGTAGTCAGTGGAGAGAAAGGGCATTTCTAGAGCACAACTCATCTGCATCACCTGCTTCAGGATGAGAGGTAGTTCCCCATTTCTGCTCACTGAAGGGTGACCATCTCAGTCATGGCCAGCTGTGATACAGATCTTATAGCAGCCTTCCAGTACTTAAAAGAGGCCTACTGGAAAGATGGGGAAGGACTCTTTCTCAGGGAGGGTAGAGAGGGGATGAGGGGTAATGGTTTCAAACTGAAAGAGGATATATTCAGATCAGATATTAGGAAGAAATTCATTATTGTGAGGGTGGTGAGGCACTGGAACAGGTTGGCCAGTGAAGTTGTGGATGTTCCCTTCACTGGAAGTGTTCCAAGGCCACGTTGGACAGGGCTTTGAGCAATCTGGTCTAGTGGGAGGAGTCTCCGCCCATGGCAGGGGTGTTGGAACTGGCTCATCTTTTAAGGTTCCTTCCAATCCAAACCATTCTATGATTCTATGATATCCGAGAGTCGTGTAAGAACATTCTCACCTGTCATGACACCACCACAAGCTCTAAAAAAATGACAGCTTTCAGGTCCTTAAGGATCCCCATTGGTTTAACCAAACAAAGTTTCAGACTATCATTTCCTTCAAATGCAAGAGAGCATACAGGTTGGTATTTCTACTTTGAGCTCAGATCTACTGCAAAGGAGAGCTGTCTGCCATGCAACATCATCTTCAAGGCTACAATGGGGCTGCCTGCAGTCTCTTTCTTTATGAAAGCAAGAATTGATATTGTTGTCCTTTCACTCTCATGAGAGATGCTTAATTTAAAAAGTGGCCTTGAATTTTGTTAAACATTATCAGCTCCTATTTTATTCTAGATTATTATGTAGATTAGGCAATGCCTGACACTCAAAATTAAAAATGAATCATACAAAATATGAATAAATTAAAAGACTACAAGATGTCCTGGCTACTCTAGCTGCTGTTGTAATATTCCTAATACTACATGACTAGAGGTGCTGGTTAGGAGGATTCAGTTTGATCCCTATGGAAATGTGCTAAGGAGAAAAACAGACTATAGAAAACATGAATTTAGCCCTACGAACCATCCTCTTCATCTTATCTAGCCAGGATTAGAAAATAGAGACTAGGGCAGTACAATCTTTTCCAACATTTCATCTCAGCCATCACGTGTTTTGATTCTCTTCTGAAAGAATAGCCTCTAGGAAGAGGCTGAGTGCAAAATTCACAGCACATAAATTAGCCTCTTTCTCCAGCTAGTGGGTTATTGAGAGGAGATTGGAATTGCTTTGTTACTCAAATGTATTTGACATACTCTTTTGCTATTTTTTTTTAACTCTCTTGGCTATTAAATGTTTTGCCCTGAATAGCTGTGATCCCTATTTAAAGGTGAATTGCTTTCCTTAAATCTAATAAATGAGCAACTTGGCTTGTGTGAGCAAACGTAGCAGTTTTCACAAGAACTTGCATCCACACTGGTGATATTGCCATTTGAAAGCAAGAGTATGAGCAATCACACCAAATTAATGGAAAATTGGAACAAAAGAGGGGCAGACAGGGTGAAAGTGAATTCTTTCAAAAATCTGAATGTCTGTGGATTACTTAAACCTAACTCTCCACCTTCATGCAGGCGCAACACATCCCGTAGCCCAGTGGAGAACCTCCACATGTTACACATACAGCATGTGAGACACGTTAAGAAACCCAGTATTAGGTTTCCCACTGATTTCTGAGTGAGTGGATGTGCGGTTGACTGTCTGCCTTTTCCCTTTTCCCAGCACGCCTGGATACCTAGTTTTGCTGTCATCAGTCCAAACACATGCTCTATTTTCCCTTCTTTCTCAGCAAAATTCTTACTCCCTCTCCTCCCTTCCCAATACATTACTCTTTCCTGTCTCTAGCTGCTCCAAAGCAGTAGTGCCTGCCAGGAATCTGAGAGATTCAGTGCACATATAGAGCAGCCTGGGAAAGGGGCAGACAGGACAGAATTGTCCGGCTTTGGCCCAGAATGTGATGCTTTCAGATGCTGCTTTAGTCCCTTGAAAAATCAGGAAACAGGAGGAGCAGCAGAAAGTGGCTTCCTCAGCTAGTGCGTGTGTCAGTGCATGCGGATGTGCACGCACTTTAACCTGAAATATACACCAGTTATTAAATGGTCTTTAAATCAAAGCCGATAGATAAATAAGGGAACTATTCCAAAACCAAGGGGGTTAAAAAACACTCTGCATGCACCTGCTGGAGACGCTGTGCTGCTGGCTCTACATTTCAACTCTAACCTGTATTTGATATGGTGTTGTTGCAGCTGTGGGTTGGGGTGGTTTATTTAAGTGGCTCCAAATGCTTGTCAGTGTGGCAACCAGCTGAATACATAAAACAGGCTCTCCAAACCCTTTATGGCCCAGGGTCAGAGTAAATGGAATAATAAAATCCAAATGCTTTTGTCTCATTTTCCATCACCCAAGCCTTCCGCATAAATCTACAGCTTTGCAATGACCTTCGCATTCAGTGTCGGGGATGAGGCCGCAGGTCTGAGATACATTTGGTCTTCATCTTAGGTCTTTAAAAGCTTTTTCCAATTAATTTTAACTGACTTCCATAAGGATCAAGTACAGTTTCCTCCTCCCAGCCCCCTTGCTCCACATCCCACCCCCTTTCTCTCCTGCCCAGCATCTTCTTCAATCAGTCAATTGGGGGAACGCTAGAGAATAATACTATTGATCACATTATATGTGGTAGCATCAACAGCAAAGACATTTACAAAATGAGTGATTTAGCAAATAGGAAGTGAGAGATTTCTTTAAAGAGCTTTAATTTGATGTCTTCCTCACTGCTGGCTGTCTGGTTTTCTTTATTTTCTAGTGCCACATTATCCCTGCTCAGATGTCATCGTGGGGACCCACAGTCTCCTGTACACGTTTACAAAGCCTAGGTCACTATTAAACTAAAATATATGTTTGGGTTTAGTGAATCAAAACTCACCTTGTCTGGAGTTAACTGCTGAGGGCTGCTCCTTCCCCCCTCCCCATCTGATCTAAATTAGATGTAAAGTCATTTCTAGGTGCTTCAATTACAGTGAAGAGCAACCCAAACCTCTGTCAGAAAGAAGTGCTCAGGACACCTCTGAACATTCCGACTTCAAGAACCCAGAGATCTCCCCTCCAAAATCCCAAACAGGATTTTAACAACCAGCTAATAAACTGGCACCTAAAAAACGTGCTCGTTCCTAGTTTTGCACTTAGTGAAGCTGGGCCAGGCTTTGAGAGCAGTAGTGAGCATTAGGGGCCACATCCACAGCCCAGACTTTCCACGTTTATTGTGGCTCCATTGACTTCTGTAAAGCTGAACAGATCCGCACGATCAGAAGATTTGGCCTACACAGGGCAGACACAGTCAAGAAAACACAGAGTCAGGTACCTCGCTACTGGGGACTTGGGCTCAATTAACCTTAGACAAAAAAAAAGGAAGTATATCCATAAGACAGCTCTGCTTTCCCGTGGCCTGCCCCCCCAAAAAAACCAAAACAAAACGGCTAACTGGGATCTCCAAAGAAAGCTCTTATTTCTTGCGATTTTCTGTCCAAAATTTTAAATATTTTAAAAACCAAGGAAGCTTTGGTCATGTGGCACCAAAAGTCCTGTGTCCCTAATCAAATCAAGCACTTCTACCTTCTTTATCCACCACTAATGCAAATTTCTCTTTCAGCTCTAACAGGAACATCAGCAAAGTTTTGACACACAAAATAATAAAATCCTTCAACCTTCACTACATAATGATGTACAGTGAAGAGACACACCTTCTCATAAGACCTGACTGACTTACTGATGGGACTATGAATCAGTGAGGCTTCTAACCATTGAAGTTCATGGATTTGCACCCATCCATGTGTTGAGAAAATGAGGCTCTTTGATTGGAGTCAGCTTCCCAAATTTTTTTCTTGCTTAGTGAAACTGTCCTTCCAAGCAACAAATAGGCCAGTAGCTAACAGAAATAGGGTGACTTGGTTTCCTATGGCATCAAAGGCTGTCTTCAGAGTCTCTAGTGTCTAAGAAGCAGAAAATATCAGATGAAGCTTTGCCTGTGACCAGAGTGTTGGAAGTGGTTCTCTGATTGGAATTTTTTGGTAGTTGAGTAGTGACCATAAGTGATGGTCTTTCCCTCAGTGGGTGCATTATTAGAGTCTCTCATCTCTGTCCAGATGTTCTTACAAAACTTACAGGAATTTAATAATTTGTTCTTTTAAATCTGGCTGAAATTTCCTGACTGATTCAGAATTATTAAGCATGGACAGGCAGAGGAGCAGGAATGCCCATCCAACCCTGTACACACAGGGAGATCAGGTGCAAGTCACTTCTAAGGAAACCAAGCAAAGAGTGAAAATTTATCTATCATTTTTGTTATCCTCCAAAAATGAGAAGGAAGGAACTCATACACCTGACTATGGAAGAGAGACAAGGAAGGACAGAATAATTCCTTCTGGGAGACTATGGGATGAAATGCACTCAACTAAAGGTTCACTTCTTTATGTTAATTAATTTGAATATGTGGACTAGAGACCCTGATTTTTCAATCCTAACTCATGTTAAGTGAGTCCACAAACATCCAGCGAAATGAGAGGAAGGAAGGAGAGGAAGGAGAGGAAGGAGAGGAAGGAAGGAAGGAAGGAAGGAAGGAAGGAAGGAAGGAAGGAAGGAAGGAAGGAAGGAAGGAAAAAGAGAAAGAGAGAGAGAAAAAGAAAGAGAAAGAGAAAGAGAAAGAGAAAGAGAAAGAGAAAGAGAAAGAGAAAGAGAAAGAGAAAGAGAAAGAAAGAGAAAGAGAAAGAGAAAGAGAAAGAGAAAGAGAAAGAGAAAGAGAAAGAGAAAGAGAGAGGGAGGGAGAGAGACAGGACGAGGAAGAGAGAGAGGGAAGGAGAGAGGGGAAAGAGAAAGGAGAAAGAGAGAGGAGAGAGAAAGAGGAGAGAGAAAGGGAGAGAGAAAGAGAGAGGGAACTCTACACAGCAGAGAGAGAAGTACATACATGAATGCTGGTACCTCCCATATTCTGTTCTTTGTCCTGGGTTAACTCACTCTCTAGTCAGTATCTGCTGAAGTACTTAAAAAGCTGGATGCAATTTTATATTAGAAAGCTTGACTGAAGAGGACATAATCACACATAGAGAGTTATTATCCAGGGACTGCATGACACAAAGGACAGATGGAATTTGTCTGACATGACAATTTTCTGTTATTGTTTTGGGATTACAACAAACCTGCAGTTAAACTAATTTTGCTATGATGGTTAAGGTTGTGTCAGCACTTCCCTTCTAAACCTCTTTTCCAGTGGATTTATTATGAAATAAAAAGTTTTTCAGGGGCTGAAACCTGTCATGAAAGACTGCATTTATCTTTAGATACTTTGAAAAAGAAATGCAGGTTTTCTTAATGGAAGGGAAGAAAAAAGATTGCTAGCTTATGACACATAACTTTCCATTGCTCATCTTACCAGCACCGTGCATATTCTCCACGTTTTAAAAAACTCTAGAGAAGAGTGCTTTGTTGATGTAGCTTTATTTCAATTTAGAAAAAAAAAAGTCATCCATGCAAGCCACCTTTCCTTGTTGTGTAGATTAAAAACTTCCTATAGCATACGTAATGCTTTTTCCTGGGTTTCCAAGTACAATGCCACAAACATGCCCTGATTATACCCTCTGCTTATATAAAACCAAAAATAGTCTATGAATTACCCAACGTATGTTTACTAAAAAAACTTCTTGTGGCACACATTTATGTCTGAGTTAGAAAGAGATCGACCCTAACTAGAAGCTTTTAAAAAACTGTTCTATGCCGACAACAGAAGCGTGAAGTAGAAAATCAAGAGCGAGTTGCCAAAGTAGACTGGGAAGTACAGTGAAGTGTTACACTAATTGTAGATCCCAGGGAAGCTGGGATGGCCTAAAGCAGTGTCCTGCCTCCTGGTGATAAGCTCACAACTGCAATCACATCGCCAAAATTCAGGACACAGCTAAGAGGCTGGAAGCCAAGAATTCTAAGTACAGTACAAGCACTAAGACATTTATTCTAGGATAAACCTGCTACCTCACCACGTAATCTCTTCATTTGATAGATAAGGCAAACTGAATTTACTCTAAGGGTGAAGAACCTCTGTTAGAGATTAGACAATGCACCAGCCTTTAATATACCAAGTCATCTGAAGCTTGTATTCTTTGTATTTCACAGAATTTACTGCATATTGCACTTCAAGAGGTAGTCAGAAGAGCAGCTTGTCTTTTAAATACATTGGCTGGTCTTCAGGTATTTGACAGTAATACTGAATCAGACCCCATACAAGCCTCACATCAACATTTTACCTGAAATTAGGTTCAAAACATCTTAGATTCAAACTCTCTCTACACTGGTCATATCAAATCTGTCTGTATTTTGTTTTTTCTTTAACATTGCCAGCCCTGCCAGCTCATACTGGATTAAACAGCCAAAATGGCTTTGCTCTCATACCCCCCATCACCAACAGCAAAGGTCTGAGTCTTAACTTTTGCAAATTCACTTTCTTTAAGAAACACGTAGAAAATGGTAGTTTCCTCAGTATTGCACCTCATGGACATCTGTGCAGGTCTAGTACTTTCCATACCATTCAGAGGTGCACCATTCTCCACTGAATCCACTCAGGATGAAACATTCTGACACAAGTAGTCCAAAGATTCTGTTTAGCTGTCCTGCAATTGCATCACTTGTGTGCCAGGAGGAGTAAAACAACAAAAAAACAAAACAAAACAAAACAAAACAAAACAAAACTGGAAAGAAAAATCTTTTCTTTGAATCAGTAATTCAGCAGATACAAGCATACAAAAGACATGAAGTTCAATTTTCATAGACACTCCTTTTAAAGAACAACTTAAATGTCTCCATTACGAATTTCAGCCTTACAACCTATCTACTGGAAGACAGACATAAGGAGGTTACAACGCTTAAGTGTTTCACCAAAGGTTTTTCACAGCCCTTTCTCCTTAAAAAAAAATAAAAATCTGCCCTGAAAGCTTTTTCCTTGGACAACTAGAAAAAGCTGTGGCCTTCCCTTCTAACTTATTTCTCCTCTCCCTATTTCCTTGCTGTAAACACATATTTGAGACAAAAGAAATATTAGAGAGGGATAACAGAACAGCAATCACTACCTGAGTAATGCTTCATGTGAAGATGATGTTAGAGTCAGACAGCGCATGTGCTCCTGAGTAAAAAGCTGGAGCTGTGCCACATAGATTGATGTTGTTTCTGAAGTGGAAAAGGACTCAGATGAGGCAGACACACTGTGATCAAAAGAAAGGTGCGTTAGTTTTGCTTCAGGATGGCACGTCAGAATCTGTCGACTCCATCCACCTCAGCGGGCATTCCACCTTCACAGTTAGGACAACAGTGTCCAGGACTTTGATCAAATGACATGTCTCACTCTCTCCTCAGCCTTGTTTACCTGCCTGGCGAGTCTCATTCCTACTCCATGCCTTTTTGTCGGACAGCATCTGCTCCCCTATGCTAAATTAAGTTTAAGCCATTGAGTCTGCACTGTAGCTTTTCAGAAACAGCTCTTTGCAATGTACCCTTGTGCATTTATTAAAAGTGTGTGTCCCCATGCACACCCACTCTTCATTGCTTAAAATTTGTCAAAAAACCAACATCTCCTATTCATGGCAAGCACTGCCACGCAACACATAATTCTCCCTTTGCTGTCAGAATTGTTTTCTTCATTTAGCTGACATGCTACCCAATTAAGTTTGCATGGGAAAAATAAACATGCTTTTCAATGGAGAGAATAAAATGACAAATTATTCTAATTTGAGATTTTCTTTTAATCTTTTGTAACTATAGTGATTCAATCCCACTTTAAACAAGTGTTGCTTCTGCAGAATATTCCCTTTCAACAAAGAATACCATCATCAGGAGAATATTGTTCATAATGAATATAGACGAAGTTTCAAATTGTCACAGCACTGGACCATCAACATCCAGACTTCTGGTGAATGTGGAATCTGAGTCCTTAGTCGTCCACCTATAGAAATACTATTTAGAGCTGGCAGCATCAGGAACTCACTGTACTGGTACTATTTAGAAATACAGTATGAATTTATGTGCACCGAGAGTTTCTATTCAAACAGGAGGGAAAAAAAAAAGCTCAATTCAAAACTTCTGTTTTCTGGATTAGACACACAAATGCATTCCAAATCCTTTGGGAAATGCAGAACAGCACATCTCTAAATCACTTTCAATGTCACAAAAATACTGAGAAATAAATATTTTAATTCCCACACAATATTCCCCAGAATTGCCACAACCACAAACTGTTCGAGAAGGCCTTTAGTGTCAGGGAACAGCAGGGTTAGGGTGCCAGCCAGGAGGCGAGTGTGACAAGGTAGGCACAGACATGGTTCTTGCTGACATGGGGTCCTGAACAAGGAGAGCAGAACTGTCCAGAAGCAGTAGCCAGGGTCAGGCACACTTCAGTGACTGCCACCCAAGTCCATATTGAAGCAGCAGGTCTGGGTTTAGCCAGGAACAGAAGTCAAGATCAGGATCAGTGAGATAAATGGCCGAGCACAGGCAGCACACTCAGGCAACCCAACTCCTAAGCAAAGCCATGAAGGTCTCCACCCTGTCCTTCCAGTGCTCTCATCACAGCAGCCTGATCCAAGATTACACAGCTGCACCACATCAAAGCTGGCTTGGAGTAGAGCCAGCCAAAGATTAGGATGAGGGAGAAGCTGCATTTAGGGTCCGACACCTACACATTGAAAGCAAATGTATTATGGAATCCACCTTACGTTGGCAGCACCAAGTCATATCCACCAAAGCACTGACTACCACTAAATCTACTTCCCTAATTCTTAATCACCTTGACCTTCTGGAATGTGACACATTTTGAAATGCTTTTACAGCACCAACAACATCAGAGTGACTGACAAGATGCAGAGAGACATGAAGCCACATGCACTGATGTCAGGGTGTTTCGATAGTACTTTGATCGATGGTCACCACTAGGGTGATTCATGCAGGCCTGCTGTGGGAACTCACGGGA
>JANHGN010007019.1:170975-187392 GCA_024605025.1 Megaceryle maxima | reverse complement strand
AGGAAAGGAAAGGAAAGGAAAGGAAAGGAAAGGAAAGGAAAGGAAAGGAAAGGAAAGGAAAGGAAAGGAAAGGAAAACTCTTCCAGTTAAACAGAGAACTGTAAGCAAAAAACAGAAAAGACAAACCAAGCAGGTGTTTAGCCAGCCGATTAATTGATACGGCTTCTAGCAGAGCCCAGGGCATTAACACCAGCCCAGCACCGCACGCAGGTGCCGAGGTGTGTGTCTGGGAGGCGGGTGGGCAGCAAGACATACTGTGAATTTTCTCCCCGAGCAACACGATTACAGAAACAACTGCAAATAACTTAGTGCTGATCCCCAGCGATTCATTCAGCGGTCCCTAATCTTCCAAATGTCTGCCTATGCGATGGTATGAACACTGGCATTCCTTCAGCCCTCACCTATGGAAACACATCTGGGCTTTGCGGTTGTTTCTTTATTTATGGGTTTGTGTTTGAGCACACTGAAAAGAAAGTCAAATGAAGATCACTAACACAACCCTGAGAAGGCAAGAAGAGAACTGAAACACTTGCAGAATGTACAAACAGAAGACGCACTACACATATTTCCACCTGGAATGTTTAAAAAGTGTTTTTCATGCATGTGCATTTATAACAGAAGGAAACTGAGGCACGAGGTGAAATAATTTGACCATGCCATGTAGCAGTGGCACCAATCAAACTGAGATCTCCTGGCTCAATCCTCCACGTGAGCTCCGCGAGCCTCCATACCATTGTTTCACATGTGAAACTCTAAAAGCTTAACTGAGAGGCTGCGTTTCCTCTGGAGTGGAATCAATTGAAATGAGCTAGATACTCAACTGGGTTTACTGGTTTAATTTAAAAGCAAGGGGGACTGGTAGCAGGGAGATCCCAGTCAGCGGTCATTTCTTGTGGAATTCTCACCTTTGTGCTGTTCAGGGTTGGGCTCCTGCAAACCTAGTGACATTTGGCATGTCCACCTGCTCTGTCAGTTTATTCTTGAATTAGACAGCTCAGCCTAGAGGGGCTTGAGAGCTTCTTTGGGGCTTGAGCTTTATTATTTTCAGGGTTTTTTAAAGAAATCTTTGGCTTTATAGTGTTGGATCAGTAGCAATTCTAGCAGCAGCAGGAGGAGGAAGACATCACAATATATAGGGGGGAAAAAAAATCAACATATGATGCAGCTTGCCTGAAGGAATGACGTTAATTTGGAGCACTCAGCTTTACCCCAACGTCTGCTTTGTGATTATACAAAAATAGGAATTTCACAGGATCTTGATCCAGGAGATGAAGCTGACTTCATTCCTTTTTAAGACTCTGGGTTTCAGACCAAACATCTGTTTGAAACTTGAGATGAAATTCACATGATTTAGACACAAAGCCATGAGTCAATTAGATGTCCAGCATGCATGGTCAAGATCCTTGGCTCTGATCCTCTGAAAAATTAGCACGTAAGTAATTTTATACACATAAGAAGGCCCAGTACATTCAATGGGATTACTCTGGGTTATTAAGCTTTTTTCCCAGGGCAAGGTTCTCAGCTGGAACAAAACCACAAACCACATCAAGCTCATACAGTTCTCATAGAGACATTTTGCACTTCTGAAACCAGAGTAATTTTCTCTTTGGGGCTCTGCAATCATCACTCAGCAGCGGGGATACTCCTGATGGAGAATTCGGACTCCATCAGAAGCCAGCAATGGGCTGAGAGGTGCCAAATCTCCCAGCCACCACTGCTCTTGTTTGTACCCCACATAACCTGTTAATAAAATTTCTAATAAGGAAGGCCTGAGGCACATCACTGTTGGAGCCAAACCAAACAGAATGGGGATTTTTACCCAAAATCCCTTAAATATTACCAATATTTTTTTTCACAGCATCAAGGGCTTTTCACAGAGAGAGTTTTTTCCCTTCTCCCCCTTCCTACATCACATAAAGAAGACCCACTTGGTTTCCAGAGGGTGGCCCAATCATATCCATGAGCTATGGGGATGTCTGGAGTAGAGGACCACCCTCTGAAATTACAAATTCTTGTCAGACTCAGTGGGTGAGAGACCCACGTGCCCTCATCTGGTCACAGAGCACAGCACACTGGCACATTAGCTTCTGAAGCTGCCTTTTCAGTGCTGACCTTTATATTAATGCTAATAGGGTTTGGAGAAATAAAATGTAAATTTGTCTCTAAATGGATTAGTCTAGGCTGGGGGTGGGAAAGAATGGTGCAGGAGGGGGTATTTCTTAGAACATTCTCACTAAAATTAAAACATTTATGTTCCAACACTTAATTTCATTAGTGGCACATCGAAGTTGCCTGAATGCGTAATCAGTTTCTCAAGTCCACTCCGATCTCACTCAGACCCTAAGTGTGTGTGCGTGCACGCACTGCCTGGCCGAGTTATACACTCTATTTACCTAATCGACGTCCTTCTCCTCTCACAAAGCTCACACTTTGTCATCAGGCTTGTTTGTTGGTTGTCGCATCCCAGATTCGCCAGGGAAGGAAATAAACAGTCTTGCAAACATCAGCTCTGCCCCCGGAACCACGAAACTACAATCTGGGTCCAAAATAAACCCTTTTATTTTTTTCCTATCTGCACAAAGTATGGGTGCCCATTTCTTCACATCAGCGGTGTGTTTACACTCAAGAATTGGGTAATAAGGTTAATTGGTGCTTACAAGTGCTTTACCTAAGCAGAGACCTTAAGAAAGGTGAGCAAACAGCAGTATTGCCACTTTCTAGCTAAAGTAATTGAGCCACAATGGGCAAAGTGATATTTGGTTGCAGTGACTGGGAATGAAAAGTCAAGAGGGCAATATTACCCCTAAAAGTACAGTTAAACAATTGTTAAAACGTTAAAGCATCCTTCTTGCTCTGCTTGAACCTCAGGGGTTGACTCTCTGCAGGCAAACACGGGAGGGTTGGAAGTTCATTTAGATCAACTGTGATTAACTCCCCCTTCAGTGGAACAAGTCTGGGGCTCTCTCACATGGTGCAATTTGTTTCCCTTTTTTTACAAAATAATTATTCAGTGGCAACCATACAGTTTCATTAAAATCAAAACATTTTCATAGGAATAGATCAGCTGTGGCAAAAAACGTTGGTGAGAAGAAGTTATGATATCTCATTTCAAGAACATCAAAACATTTCTGTTAATTTCAGTTCAATGTTTATATTAAAATATGAATTTTCATGTTCTGTGTTTATATATTTTTCTTAAATTGGCACCTAACTGTTATTTAATGTTTTAATACAGTACACATTTTTCAGAGCACCTTTTTTGGCTTGGAAAATGTAAAAATTTCAGCTATTCATTCTGACGGAGACCCAGGTTTTCCGAAATGTCAGCATTTCTTTGGAATAGAAAATCTGGGTCATAGCCAGGTCTAAGTCCTTCTTATTGTAAATGAGGCCATATTCATTAGACATCCAGCCATGGCACACTTATCTTACACGGACATATATCTACAGCATCGTGGCTAGGCCAATGCAGACATCAGACTTGGCATATGGGGCTGACATAGATTCATTCCTAATGAAACACTTCTATGTAAAAGTGATTAAGCCAGCAGCATGCCAGAGAAATTACTTTAAAATCTATTGTTTTCACTGAAGATCTGATCTCTGGCATCGTATTTAAAAGCACTCACAGGATTCTATAGGCTGACAGACTCCTATAGAGTGACATAAAGCCTTTCTTTTTGTATGAAGTCCTATAGGATTTTTCCATAACTAGATAACCCCCAGGTTAAATTAATCAAATGGTTCAGGATAGAAACAGGCACAAATCAGGCTTGGGGAGCGGGGAGGAGAAATCAGAGCAGCAGTGATTTGGGTTCCTTGTCACTGACATTAGTAGCTGTACATTAGGTACAGTGGTGCAGATGTGCAGCACAGAGGTACCGTATATACACACACAGGGTCCCATAAGGTGAAAAAAGAAGGGGGAGGCGGGGGGGGAAGAACAGATCACTCAGTAGTGGAAAAGTATCTGATTGCCTAATGTAAACTGTGATTAGTGGCTCAGTGCCTGGACAGTGAGTACTTCGCAGGCCCCCAAATACGGTCCCCAAATCAGCGTGCGTGCTGCCAATCTGTCAGGCAGTCCAGCTGCAACACTTTCTGGCATTGCAATGTCTTCAGCTGGTTTGTGTCAGAGCCGGACAGTGCGGGGGGAGGTTTTCCAGAAGTTGGCTATTGAGTGTCTGTCTGCCTGGATCAAGGGTGTTGCCAGTTTAACATCCCAGCAAGGGGCCACCACATCTGGCCACAAAGCCATTAGGAAAAGGGAAAGGTGGGGGGTGCATGGAAAGGGGGGGCAGCCCTGCGGGATTCAGAGCTGGGAGATACCTCTGACAACGGTAAAGGCCACCAGTCTGGAAACAGCACTTTTGGATAGAGCCGAGACCACCACAAAGAGAAAGGTTTTGAATTGCTGAGTGCACAGCCTCAAATTCACAAGTGACATTAAACTCCCAAGTCAAATCAGGTCTCAAAGCCCTAAGCATGCAGACCTCTCACTGAGCCTTTTCCTCCCTGTTACAAATTGATATTTTATTAGCTCAAAGCCAGATGCTTCTCTTTAAAACAGATTAATGTCTAGTTCACATCGCTAGAGACTAAGCAAGGTGAGGGGTAGCAGCAGTGCCAGACATGTGCAAAATGAACAAGACCCCCAGGTACTGGGGCGGGGTGGGGGGGGGGGAAGGAAGAAAATGAAGCAAATCTTTATAAAGCACCAATCTGTTCACCTTGGTACCTTCAGTTTTCTTCAGCGCAGATGGGGCAACATCTACAGAATAACCCTGGCAGCAGTGACTGCTACACAAGCCACAGGATTCCCAGAGGATAAAGATGTTCCCATCCAAGGAACACAAGGCAGTGATGCAACAAGCTGCAGCAGAGGAGGGCATGGAAAAGGATTCTATAAAAGGATCTTGAATCAAGGGTTAATTATTTCCAAATGACCACTGTGTGGGAGACTATTATGGGATGGGACCCATTCAGGATTGGTTTAAAGCTGCTGGTTAGGTACCTTAAAAGAGGTCTAAGCAGCAGCAGCTGTTTTACATTTAAAGTGACTGAAGTGAGTAGTGAATTACTGTGGGAGACAAATGAGCCCATGACATGATTGGACCTGGGACGGCTCTCCCAAGTGGCCACTTGTTTCATGAGAACTCCCACCCCCAGGCTCTGCATTTGAGTATCAAAGGCACAAATAGCAGCAATTAATTCAGATTAGCCCAAGAGAGAGAGACAGCCAGGTTAGCTGCCTGCTGCTGGATGCAAGAACCCCAACTGCTGTCATCTCTCGTCTTCAGGGTGCCCTTCTGTATTCCCAGGCTCTCGTCTTGTGATTCCAGATTGTTTCTTGTGGAAATCACAGAGAGCATCAGCGTTAAGTCAGAAGCCAGCAAGAACTTCCTTTTAACCACCTATGCTTTTTTTCCCCCTTCCCCCCCCCCCCCCTTCTGTATTAGTCTCAATTTGTAATACGTAGGTAGGGATTTTACTGCCTCCCACCAGAACCTTTCCTCTCGCTGCCAACCTACAGTAAAAATGTTCACAAAGCCCTCTGAGCACCCACTCTGGGTTTCAACGTTCAGGTCGGTGGCTTCCTGGTGATACCAAGGGCTTACATCAGACTTCTCAGAATCGAAAGGAAGAAACAGTCCTGCATGCTATTTACCAAACTGCATTAGTCAAAATACTGCATTTTAAAAAACCCTTAAGTTGTTATACATCATCATATAAGTCATCACAAAATAGTGAGTATGAATTCCTAAGAATTATGTTGACATGGAAATTGTCAGCAGAAGTGCTGGGAAATTTACATCTCCTCATATATCTGTACTCGTATCCTCCATAGAAATTAACATATTATAACGCTAATATTTCAAGGTAATGTTTTCTCATGAGGATGCCATATTTTATCAGTTAATATCATCTGCGTAAAAACTATTCAATTACAGTATCAAGCAACGTGTGATTAATACTAATATCAGCAATGTAATGGCAACTTCGTAAGGTGTCATCATAGGCTGTTCAGGCAGCTGAAAATGGCAGTAGCAGGAAAAAAAATCGTTCTTTTTAATTAAAAACAGAAAAGTTCGATGTCCATGAAAATGAATGGCCAATGATATCTGGAGTGCAGTCCTACCCTGCCTGGAGGATGTCAGTTGGGCTGCAGATCTTAGTGGGACATGGGTTTCTCTCCTCAGCCTTCATGCTGATGTACTTAGCCTTGAGCTCCATCCCTCAGATCTCTACAATATTATTAAATATAAGCATGGGAGGGAGGTAAGTCTTTTATCCAACCAGCAAGATAGCCAGTCCTGATTTATTTTAATTATTATTTCAGAGGTCTTGTTGAAAAGCCACTGGATGCTCATCTCTCTCTGCTTTTACCTACATCCAGAAGAGCAGCACTGCAGGCGTTTCAGCCTTGGGCAGAAAACTGCACTAGCACAAGGTGTGAGGAAACCTGAACTGGAACTAGTGTCTTTCCTAGGAAAGGAAACACAATTGGTTTTTTAAAGAGCAAAAGCCCTGCTTCACCCCTCTGGATCATGAGTCACAGAAGTCCCATGAAGGGCTGTGGTTCTCAAGAGGAAGAATCCTGCAGGAGCCCACAAAAGGCACAGGAATGAAGAAAACAGCAGGATATTATCACCCAGTCACAAAGCTAAAGCCTCCAGATTTGAAAATGGCTGTAACACACCACGGCAGCTAGAACAGCTCCCCTTCTCCCGAACCTGCAGATCTGTTGCCAGAGCTGAGTAGTTCTGTAATGAATAATTTATTCCAAATCGTTTCCCTCTTCATGAATTGTCAGAAGGGGATCATGAAATTTTTGTAATGTCTATGCTGTATGTACAACTGATACTGTCCAAGCGGGTCGGGGTAAAGCCATGGGACTTGTATTTCACACGAGCCAAGCTTTGAGAGCTTTCTCCAGGCCTTTTGCCCAAGGGTGAATTTCAGTCTATTCAGACAGATATGCCATATCATGGTGTGAATCATTTTGGGTCTGTAGCTCATCCATCCACATGCATATTCACAATTTCAAATTCAAGCTGTCTTGACAAGATGCTTAGGTCACATGGGCCATATCTGTTCCCAAATTGGAAATGGGTAATTTGGAATCAGCTTTCCAGCCCCCCTAAAATCCAAAATCCTCTTCTCATGGAAAAATCTGTGGCATATTCCTGCAGTTGATTCTTCCAGCCACACTTCTGTCCACATATCTCTGGGAGAGGATTCATGGGAAGTGCTGCAATCTTGGCCCAAGTGAATTGGTTTGAATGTTAGGGTAGTACAAAAAATGGCTTTGGCAGCATTCCCCTAATTTATTTCACCAATTTAGGCAGATTTTACAAAGGCAGCTAAGCACAAAATGAAAAGGGGACTCTAACAATTCTGAATCGTAAACACATTTTGAGCAGATTGTGCAAAGCAATTCAACTAAAATTAGATTATGAAAAGTACACTAAGTAAAACTGTATTATGGAAATGTTATGAAATTAATTAATCTAAGAAGCTGCGTTGCCACCAGCATGTGCTGGCCCTGTAAACTCTTGAGTGCATTTGTTCCACTCTTAGCTTTCGTTCCGGATGAAGTTAACACAAGTCAGAGATGTGACATTTCTAGGTCTGCGATCCCAGTAAATATTTTGACCTCTTACAGTTTTTCATTTGATCCTTAATTTGAGTTTGGTCAGTGACACTTGCATCCACTAAGAATTGCTCTGGTGACCATAGATTGACAGCTAGTTACAAGCAGTATGGCATTTGTTGATTACATTTAGTTATCAGTGTGGGTTGTTACTCAGCTAAGCCAATAAATAATGTATTTTCAATTAATAGACAAATCTTAGAAGGATTTGTACAATATGTATGACTAAATGAAGAAACACATTATAATTATATGGTAATTTGTTAAAATGATCATTAATACTTCTGATGTTAATTATCTAATGGCAAAAAATTACAGAGGGTACAAGTAATTTGCCCTTTGTAATTGCTCATTAGGTCGTAGGATAATCATTTTGTTTTCTTTGCATAGCACTATTTATTGCATTTTTCTTCTATCAGTAGCTGAAGTGTACATGAGGTCACAAGTTATTGGATACTTTTCTTAAGAAAAGAGACGATGTTTTTGGTGGAAGTTCAACAGAGAACATCCAACCACGATTGCTATATGCAGCCTTCACTTAAAAAAAAAAATAAATAAGAAATTGGAAAGATCACACTACAAAGTGAAAATCATACTTTTGGTTATAGACTGTATGCACTTATTTTTATTTAAAAAAAAATAACAAAACATTTACAAGCAGTTACTACGTATTGCAAGGAACCAAACGTAGTACAGCTATACTCCTTGTTCTGCCTGTGATTTGCTGTATGACTTTGGGTTAGATACACGACATTATCTGTAGTTCATCACAGCTGCGTACGTGACTTCCAAAAAGAGCTTAAGTGCCAAAAATTATTATGGATTTTATTGACCTTCACCTCTGTTCATTTTTCCCACCTTAAAGGTAAATGATTCCTCAAATACACAGGCTCTGATTCACCTCTTTCCTCATGTTAATCAAGAGTAGATTTTAAAGGCATTTTTTTTCTGAGAAACATTCACAGAATAGGTGTTAAATTCTGTAACTTATTAGGAGGCATAGAAGGGAAAAGTGAGAATGTTTTGGTATAAAGTTCTTGAAATAAATCATTTCATTCTTTATTTCAGGAGGGAAATTTTAGAACAAATGGAGCCAAACTGAATTACAATTTAAAATTTAAAAAAAAAAAAGAAAGAAAAAAGAAAAAAGAAAAAAGTGAATACCTATCAACCAAATGAAACATTTCATGTAATGCAAGTTTGGGGTTTTTTTCTTTTTTTTTTTTTCCTCAAGATTTAACTTCAGTCAGAAAATTGACATTTCCCTTCAGGCTGACCCAGCCAATTTATTTTCCTTCTACTTTTTGAAGAGGTAACAGAAAAAAAAAAATCAGTTACCTTGGGTTTTTTACATATATAAAAACAGTGACATTTGAAAATACATCCTCAGACAGCTTCTCAAAAGATCTACCCAGAATCAGAGATGAAGAGAGTAAGGCAGAACCCAAAAAGCAGGGAGTCATCTGAAACTGGGGAATTTGGGGGTAAAAGAAGCAAATGGGAGAGGAATTAGAGGCAATGGGGCTACTGGGAAAGAGAGGGCCCCAGAGTAAACTTCCCCTCGCATTACTGACATATGTGTATAAACCACACTGCTGACGAATCACAGTTTTTATAGATAATCCGTGGGTGATACATAGGAAAATATGGTATTCATCAAATTCTGATCAGAAACAATTCCACTGAAGTCAATGGGATTGCACAGGCATAAAACAGATGTGAAGGAAGGAAGGAAGAGTCAGAATCAGGCCCGCTTCACATGCACACAGGCTGTTAAGCATATAGTATTTTGGTACCAGTTTGGGAAAGGATCCCCCATTTAAATGTGGAATTAAAGTTGACTTAATAATGAGAACTGTAAATATGGAAGTTCTCATCAGTAAAGCTCAACTAGTTTGTTTCCAGGTGAAAACTGATGTCTTGTAAGGGTTAGAAGCGAATCTTCATCCAGCAAAGCAACACACGTTGGCCATCATGACAGCAGATAATGTTGCAGAATGATGCCCAAATGGAAGTGATTATGTCGAGTGCAGTGGGAAGCAATAGGGCCATTTACACATAATCACAGAATAGATGTAGCAGAGATGGGTGTCAGCCAGCGTCCTGGATCCAAGCGTATTTGGATGTGAGAGGAGTTCAGATCTTGATCCAGACTTTGTTGTTCAGACCTGCCTCTCGCTGTCAAGAGGTGGCTTCTGGCCAGCTCCATCTTCCATGAGTGATTTCACTTCAACAAATGACAGGTGGGATATCCATTTAACTTAACAGGCGGGAACAAAAATCCTCATCCTTAAGTAGATGCTATTTTTGGTGGTCTTTAATAAGCACGCAAGGGGAATAGGAAGATAATTAGCCCTTTTACGCTGCTTGTCCCCATACACCTCAATTTTCAGCCATGCTCCCTTTTTCTGTGGCGATCCCCCCACTAACTGTTCAGAGGGATGTTGACAGTCTCCCTCCTCAGTACTGAGCCTTCTGAAGG
Source organism: Megaceryle maxima (assembly GCA_024605025.1). Taxonomy (NCBI): domain Eukaryota; kingdom Metazoa; phylum Chordata; class Aves; order Coraciiformes; family Cerylidae; genus Megaceryle; species Megaceryle maxima. The sequence goes on along the minus strand of JANHGN010007019.1, from coordinate 177,256 downwards.
GTTCTGCTCTCTGCAGGCTGAGCTGTCTGGCACACAGCCATTGACAGTGAGCTGGAGTTTGCTCTTAAGTCCCAGTGCAATCTTGCACTGTCTGCTGCCTACTGTTGCACAGTGCTGCAGGAACTCAAAACAGATTCCTCCAGTCCTGTCACAAAGACAAACGAATTATTAAAGCAACAGCCATTCAGGTGTTCAGAAGGACTGGGGGGAGCAGGGACAGAAATTGATATCAAGGACTGATTTGCCCCTTATGCAGTAGGAGGCGATGTGGATGCTGCAGGAGAAAAAGGGCCAAATGTTGCTGTCTGAATGATGTCACTGAAACATTTGAGTGGAATTAGGTTCCTCATATTCCTTGCTGAGGTAGCTTTGAACTATCCAAGTTTGAAAAATATCCAGTCCTAGCCTGAGTGGCTAGCCTCAATCTTTTGCACACTTCCAGGATATTGTGGGTAATCCTCAGGAGAGATCCCCGTGAAATAAAAACAGCATGAAAGGATCTGTTTTCCACAGTCCGGCGCTGTGAGGTGTAAGCAACGGCAGCATCCATAAGCAACAACCTGAAAGCCACCTGACACCTAGAGATCCCCAAGCCACTGTGGTAGGGACCAAAGCCTCATGTGGGAGCAAAGTTAATGTGTGACTCTTGTTAATGGCAGAGGAGAAGGACAAAGGTCTCTTGGCCATGTGCCTGTTCCACCTCTCCCACCCTGTTTCTCTATAACTCAAAACTTATTAATATTTGCTTGTTATTAAGCATTAACATATCTTAACCTTAGCATAATTTCATACCCTCCTGATTCCTGAACACTCACACTAATGCTGTATTTGCTGAAATACCAGTGATTTCAAGCAATTGCCTTTTTGGCTACCCAGTTTCTACGAAGACTTTCTATCCAGAAGAGACCTAGCCTTCACTTTTCCTAAAGTCAGACCCTAAACTAAGAACCCAAAACCACAAACCAGCTTTGGAAACCTTGGCTTATTTCACCCCTAGGCATGTCGTTGCCTAGAAATGGCTTAGTCGCAGCAATTTCTAGATTGCTAGACTTCCTACTGTCTTGTTTCTTGGCTAAGGCACCACATTTCTCGTGTTAACAACTTCTGGAGCACTATTCCATCAATACAGGACCATCCCCTGTTAAGGTGGTGACATAACCATACACTTGGCTTCTTTTTGGGGGGGAGGGGGAGAGGGAGAGGGAGCTTGTAGCACCTGCTCTGCATGAACAGCTTCCTTCAGCCCCCACAGCTTCCTCAGCCCCCCTGCGCCGCCCTGCCTGACTCCAAGCTTCCTATTAACCCACCAGCTTGGCTTAAAAAAAAGCAAGTCAGCATTTTGCTTGCAAGACATATTATTTTAATAAGAAGAAATATAAACTCATGCAAGCCTGCAGTGGGAAAGGCAGCAGAGGAAGCCGGCTGAGTTGACGAGAAGCACTCTTTCCCCACCTCCAGACAAGCTTGCTAGGACATAAGGCAACACATCCTGCATTATCCAGCAGCCTTCTGAATGAATCCTTTCCGCCCTGTGACAGAACGTAAACTACTTTAGCCTTATTCTCCTCCTGACAGACCTTCTAATTATCTCAGCTGTTTACAGCGCTCAGGCCCTCTGCTACAAAATTTCTCCATTATTCTGACAGTCAACAAACTAGACCTATTAGAGCACAGCACAATTCTTGCCCAAGGCAGGAACTTTGTGAGACCACAAATCGTCTCGGTATTAAAAGTCGGTGCATAAGAACTGCCCTCAGCTTTAGCGCTAAATTGCTGGTTTGGAGACATTCATTGCTGTATATTGTATTTCCACTATATTCCACTTTAATAGACTTCGTGCTGAAGTGTGTAAGAAGAGTTTTAAAGCCTGAGGTGCTGAGTGGGCCTTTTTTTTTTTTTTCCATTTTATATATTTTTCCATCTTTTTTGTTTGTCACCTTATATTGCAAGGTTGGTTCACATACATAAAACAGTCACGCAAGAATATCTAACCGTTAGTGGGAGGCACAGACTTCACCAGTAGAAGTTAAACAAGGTTTGGGCAATATGAGATTTGTTGTTCTTTGATTGGTATGGGACTTCAGTCTTAAAATTATTTCTTTCATGCTTTGGAAGGTTTTATTTTCCTATTTGGTAAAGCTAATCTGTTTTCTTCTTCTAATCTTCTGGTATCAAAATAGTTAGGGCCAAATAAGAATAATAGATAGAGAGGGAGATTACAGTTTCTATTAACAATTTGCATCCGTTTGTTTAAGCAATGTTTATTCAAGGTTCAAAAAGCTCTTAGAAATTTGTATTTATTAATTAGTGTACACAACACACTATAAAGTATTTATGTGTGGCCTATCTCCAGGCTTCTCTTAGTCTGAGTTTGTACAGACCCGGGGATTTATTTTGACTAAACCCACAGGACCATCTGATTTAGGTGTACTTATGTCTGAGACCTGGACTAATTTTCAATGTTATCTTAAATCCAAGCTGACTACAGGTACATATTAGGTTCAAATCTCTCAGGTAACCTACCAAGGTGTAGCAATCATTCCAGGTGTCTAAGATACACAGTATTATCAAGTTGATATTAATGACTAATCCCACCAATTAGCCCAAACAGCAAAAGCCCCAAAAACTATTTTCCTGAGCCTTTCAATTGATTCTGACTCAGTTAGGAATACGCTCACAGCAAATTTCATTCAGCCTTCTATTTGCCAAGCAAAAGTGGTTACATTTATGAAAAATTAAAGCTTGTAAATTGAAAAAATCTTTTAAAGGCAAAACCAAAGAGAAAATTCATAAAATATACACACCATTTCAGCTAAGCAGCATGTTGGAAGGAACATGTGCTTTCGCTGAACTGTTACCTCTGCCTGGTGGAATGCTGGAATATAAAATGACATGTTATATTAGATTCTACTGAATTTAAATTCTTCCTTCAAGGCATTTATAGCGAAATAAAATATTTTCCAATGAAGACTCTTTGAAAAGTGACATCACTTTCATCGCTTTCCTGAAGACAACTTTGTGACAAAGGGCCAGGAGAATTGCTACCTAGCCTATCACAAGAAATCGTGTACTGGACATGCACATCATGGAACAACAGAAAGCAAGCTTTAGCGCAGGATTTGTGGTAAAGGCTGTTGCATTCCTGTGAGATCAATGTCAGTACTGAGGCATATTTAACTCAAAAACTGACCACTTAATAGCTTTAAAGTGTTCAAAGTTCTTAAGTTCTTCCAAACACAGCTTTGAAAGAGAAATGTGTCTGTGTCGTGCTGTGGCTTCACATTTCGTCTTGCAGGATATACTAATTTGGGCTAAATACTGCTGTGACTTAGTAAAACAAAAAATAAACCAAATTGTCAGGCCACATTCCTCTAAACCCAGATAACTTAGGGAGAACTATCTGAGATCTGAAGTTTTGCTACGGAGATTAGAAGCTGCTCTATTGATTTCCATAGAACTTGCACGAAATGGAAATCAGCACAGTCATTTGTCATCCTTTTCTTATTCGTTTCCAAAATTTGATTTCCTGTTCAGAAGAAGGGCATGTTCCTGGGTCAAAGCCAAGCTGAAAGCAATTGGACCCTAGATGGCACTTTTAATTGGCTTTGGATCCAATTCTCCAACTGAGGTACCCTGGATTACTGCCTGCCTGAGGACTTTTTCTCAACACAGAAGACTTGTGTCCACAGTCTTAACCATGTCTGAGAACACAGAGGAAACGGTGGGTTTTTTTCTGTTCGCTGGTAGAAAATATTGCTTTGTGCTATCATAACCAAGAGGGAGGGAGTCATGATACAAAATCAAGATATCAGAACTCCTTGGACCATGCTGGATGGAACTAGGGTCACACAAAGGGAAATAAATAGGATCGTTGTACTTCAATGTGGATGAAATGAAAATTGGTTAATATTATTTTTAGGGGACCTGTACATAAATAAATACATAAAAATATATTTGAAATAGTGTATCAGATGTTGCTCTTTCTTGTTTGCTTATTTTTTTAATCTAAAAAAACCTATGTTGACAGAACATACAAGTCTCTTTCTTTGGTGACCTTAATGAATGAATTTACTGGTAAGTATTTTCAGAGTACATTTTAAGTAAATAAAACACAAAATAATTGAAAGAGAATTTCAAGCTTGCAACCACAAGTATGTGTAGTGTAGGCCCAACTCTGAGCTTCGGGTTCCTCCAAGTACTATATCAAATTGTTACCATATACATGAGCATCTCAAAGGGTGTGGGATGACAGTCAAGACATCAGCCAGAATATCTGTAGGCATGTCATTATGCACTGTGATCTTTTCAGCTCCCACAAACTAAGAAAGAATTGTTTGCAAATCTTGGCAAAACTGACGAGCTGCTTAGAAACATCGTTCGGATATTGAGGATATAACACACCTGCCTCCGAGACCATGGAGAGCATCAGGGAAGTGCTGGTGTTGGAGGCTGTTTCAGACACAGCCCATCTCAACTATCGCTCAAGTCTTCGTGCCACTTTTCACTGTTAAAATATTCATTTTGGTGACATAGCAAGTCATGTACTCAGGAAATTGTAGTTTTCCTATATAAAATTACGGCTCCAAAATATAACTGGAAAATAAATTCTTCCCTATCGCATGCCATAGACTACTGAGACAGTTTCAGCTTTATGATTTCTGATCTGGACCCCTCTCTAGCTCCTAAATTAATTAAACCAAACCAGTGGGATAGACATAAATTCACATTGGCTTCAGGAAAACAAAAAAACCAAAAAAAACCAACAGTTGTCTATCATGGAAGGCTGGCAGCAACAGATTACAGATTTAGGGAGCCTGGTTGTTTCTGCGGTTTCATTAAAAGATATGCACAGTAATCATGGAAATGGGAGGCAACCTAGAAAAAAGATGTATTATTATGAGAGCCTGGGACATTGTATTTGTGTGTACAGCAGGGAAAACTTTATTGAAATGACTGCTAAAAACAGCCCGAGAGCAATGTAAGAAATGACAAGGAGGAAAATCCAAAGCTGGAGCCTCGTAAGGGGAGCAGCAGAGTTGGAGTCAGAGATGCGGAAAGGAGAACAGGTGAGGGTCAGAAAGATAGAAAGGAGAGAGAGCAGCACTGGGAGAAGACATGAGAAATTAGATCAGAATCTAAAAGCACTCAGGAGAGCAAGGGAAAAGGCAGAAATTAGAACAGGAGCTAAGAGGAGAGGCGAAGAGGCAATAAAAACTCAAGGAGGAGAAAGAAAAACTGCGAGATGAAGAGAAGAGGACAGGAAAAAAGGGACAGGAGATAAATATGTGGCAACATAAAAGGGCCTTGACCTCCAGTTTGTAAAGGTGACGTGATCTGTGGTGTGAAAGAAAAGAAATACTTTGCATTTTTTGAAATGGCCATGAAGAGAGGACGAGGCTACATCTCAGAAATCAATATCACATTTTATGCCTGCTGCACCCTTCACGAAGAATCAAGACAACATTGATTCAAGTAAGTAATATTTCATTGAAAACTGATCTTTGATTGCATAGCTGCAAGGGACTGACTCTGAAAGTCCCTTTGTGGTGGCAGTGCCGAACAGGTGTCATTTTCGGGATTGTGTTAGAAGTGATGTGGCTTCATTCCCAGTCCGCGGAACACGTGGAGAGCAGAGGACACGTCACTTTAGTCTTTGAGAGCAGATGATGCTGCATCAAAAGGGCTGGCTTGCTCTCTAGGGTCATTAGTCTGTGTCTGTTAGTGTGTGGTGAACAGTCTGGAAGGTTTGCTTTGTGGCTGTATTCATTTCAAGCGGTTAAACGATTATTTTAAGATAATTAGAAAAGCCTTAGACCGATATTTTAAATCTGCTTTCTTGATCAATTGTAGCAGTGTTACAGCTGATGTGCAGTCATGAGGTAAAGGACCATCTCCCTGGGCTGTAAGGCCAGGCTCTGGTAATGATATTAACTGTTTCCTAGACTTTTGTTCCCGGTATTTGAAAGTGTAAAAGCTCCCCTTGGTTTTATTTCCCTGTCCACCAATTCCCTTGGGAAAACAGATTCACTGTTTATTTTGCTGGCAGATCTTGATGTGTTTTAGCCTCCTCATACCAGGAAGGGTGATGGTGAAGCAATTTATAGCAAAACCTGTGTTGGAATTCCCTTTTGGAAAATCACTTTTTAATCTCAATAAATCCAAAGCATGGGTGGGTGGGAAGATATACTGATGGGGGGGGGGGGGGGGGCCGGGGAAGATTTTGGAAAATAAACCTCTTGGGGTCTTGTTGGAAGCTGGCTTGTTCCCCCACGACTATTCAC
>JANHGN010007019.1:138057-170965 GCA_024605025.1 Megaceryle maxima | reverse complement strand
AAAAACAAAACTTTTTTTGGAATTCCTTTTGGAAAAACCATTTTTTAACCCAAAAAAACCCAAAGCGGGGGGGGGGGGGAAGATATAGGGGGGGGGGGGGGGGGACAGGGAAGATTTTTGAACATAAACCTCTATGAGTCTTGTTGCAAGCTGGCTTGGTCCACTCAGAATATTCAGCCATTGAAATTAACCTAGAGCACTAATGCTGTACAGGCTTCACACCAAGCCACGGCACGGCCCTTTATGGGCATCACACATCTCAGGGACACTGCAGGAGATATACTGCTGCCATTTTGCTAAGGTCTTCAGGACAAATGGAGCCTCAAGCCTCCTGCTTACAAACCCTAGGAGGTAATTTACCATCAGGGAAAGCAACGGCACTGGATTCTATTGTCACAAAATGAAACAGTTGGGGCCATCTCAATGAAGCCAAACTAGGCAACTCTGTTTCAACAATGTCAAAAAAAAATTATTCCAATTGAAAATGCATCAACAAAATATTTCCACAACTTTTCCAACTGCCATTGAGGAAACAAGGACTCTGCAACCCACTTGGGGATGAAAGCAAATGTTGAGATACAGAGTGTGGCTCCATAAATTAGTCTTTCATTGGTGCAGTACCTTGTTACTGCAGAAATATGACAACTACAAACACATTTTGAGTATTGATGAAAATAAAACCCAACTGAGACTGATAGGTTGTTGCAGCGAGGTCTGTGAACTCATTCTTGAGGATAAGCCTACAGTATGGTCCTATCTCTAGCAAAGCTGTTCTAATGGAAGACATATGTAGTCCTGGCCTTTGCAGGAAAGATCCACACCTACTTTGGGAAGCTCTTCTGAATGCCACACTCAAGCAAAGCTGAGGCAGTGTGCTACAGTATGACTGAAAAAAGCTCACAGGAATTACTGATAATTAATCTAGACTGAACATTTATCACCATGGTTAAGAGAGCAATGTGATAGAGGAGAACATGTGATTATGAATGAGACAGCTTGGCTCTGATGGTATGAGTGAGGATAATGGTGAAGGTTCTCTATAGTTAGATGATGATCCTCAGCCGGAGGCTCAGGAAAGCAAAGCTCCTCATGTCTGTGCAATTTCAATGGGCAAAAGCTGCAAAGAGATTCCAGTGGAGCAATTCCCTTGTCTCAGCAGCCACCAGTGACCACTTTGAAGAAGCCTGGCTTCCTAACAACTGGGAAAGTTTTTCTCCCCAGGCATGGAATATCCTAAGACTTTTCAAGTCTGTAAAGGGTCAGAATCTAGCCTCTCAGAATGCAGTGTCTTTCAATATGTCACCCCACAGGACAGGTAATCTGCAGGTCAAGTGAAATCTCGAGTTTCACACAGTTTCTCTCAAACTAAAGACAAAGTTATAGTAGTATATACAGGTATTTGCAAAAAATGCTATTTTTTTGCCTTATGTATTCATACCCCCTACATCCTTCCACTCTTCCCATGCAAAGGTAAAAATCCCTTTTTGGGTGTTTTTCTCAAGTGTGACTACTTAGATGTAGCAGCTAAGACACAATGAATGAGCTCAAATTCCAGTTATACTGTATGAGAAACAGAATGAAATATAGTAATATCCTGGATATTATGGTTTTCTGACAAATATAACTCTACTCCATCTAACTTGCTCCAGAACTTGGGGATTGCTTAGCAAGTAGAATTGGTAGATCTTAAAAATTACTAGTGACATCAAGTCAGATCCTTTGAACGTAGTTTCAAGACAACGTAAAAAATTAATGTATAGTTATTGTTCAGTAAGCAGTCCAAAAATAAAGACATGTTTTGAACACAAGTGGAAGAGGAAGATACTTCACAGTTTGAAAAGCAATACATATGACTGTGGCTTAAGAAAATGCCAGATAAAAGGATTCTGCACGGATGTATACATGCATGTGTGCATGTCCATGTATGCATTAAAGAGACAAAAAAATTAACAGTGATTGCAAAATATGGTCAACAAAAAAATGGGGGAAAAAAAATACAATGGTTATTTGTCATGAATATTGGCTACTGATGAAAAGCATTCATCATATTTCTGCCTTCCCTAAGCCTTATACAAATGTGGAGAAAGTGGCATGACCCATTGAGCTGACATTAAAAGCTTTAAATTGAATTACATTGGCAGAAACCTTCAAAAATTGTCTTGGGAGGAGAAAAAAAAAATCATGACAGAGCATAACAGATGTACGAAATTAAGAGCATTTAGGAAACATTATCTTTGCTTTATGATGGGAAATGTTTCTAATTGCACTCACAGGGTGCCTTTAAGATGTGTTTTTATTTAAGAAATGTTCTTTAAGATCTGTTATGGATTTTCAGCAGAAATATATAGGCAAAAGAATCAAATGCATATTAAGATATATGCTTTTTGCAACAATCAACTCAGCCATTTTCATTGTTCTCCGGAACAAACTGTAAAGGCAAAGCTATTGAACCTATAGGAGTAGGATGAAAAGAAGGAGGAACCTGGACCATACTGATGGATGTAATACTCTAGTGCTCATGGGTGGTCTTGTATCTCATATCACAATCAAGCTGTGTGGATTTCTGGGTACATCAGCACCTTACTTTATGTTAAATGCTACTGCTGGGGTTTTTTTCCTGGCTACTGGATGCTAATTAAATCCAGTAATTGAGATGCAATAAGAAATACTGTATGCGGATTTCAGCATTATTAATAATGTCTGTGCTGCAAGGCTTTTCTGAGCAGCACTCAATGTTCAAAGTCCTCTCCAGCACATAGTGAAAACTAGATAAAAATGCAATGGCATTTCTTTTTTTTGCATATTGCAGAATCTCAATTAGTTCCTGCTGTGTCATAGACCCCCATAGATTTAGTATGTATTGAATCAAATTTCAGTAAAAGGTATCTTTGAAAATTACAATTCCCTTTTGTGTTTACCAAGAGGTTCACAAATAAGAGTTTTTATAATGAATAAATACAGTGTTCCAGGTTTTTTGCTGTTTTGGTTACTTCCAATGACAGTCATCAGTTTAAGACCAAATACAACTGTCTAATCAATGCTGCCAACTTGCAGCATTGAATCTGGACCTTATCAGCTCCTTTTCACTGCATACTTTAGCTGATTTCCTTTATTATGGGACTTAAATCTTTATTTTTTCTATGTAAAGGAAAAAGTTCACATTTACCGATGCACATAAACGTGCACCAAACATTACAAGGAAACTGTCCAAAATGGAATAGAGACAGAGACATTAATTCCCTCATCTCTAGTCACCATTAGAATCAAACTAATGGATTCATTCTATTTGGAAATTCTGCATTTCCAGAATGTTTGACATTTCTAACCATAATTTCTGAGATTTGCATGGGCTGTGTTTCTAACACTCGTTCTCTTATTGGTTTCTGTGGGAGACAGCACACTGGGAACTAGATGTATTTCTGGTCTGAGCTGTTGCATTTGGGTCTAAGCTCTTGTGAATCACATCCAACCAGATCTTTTTGTCTCATATATCAGATCTTTTCAAGCACAGCTTTTCTATGCTGTGTCAAATTTATTTGCTCTGTCTCATGCTCCTAAGCCATGTCCCTCAGCACCACATCTTTTAAAACTCTCGAGGGATGGTAACTCAACCACTTCCCTGAGCAGCTTGTTCCAAAGCTTGACAATCCTCTCTGTGAATAATTTTTTCCTAATATCCAACCTAAACCTCCTCTGGCATAACCTGACACCATCTCCTCTTGTCCTATCACTTGTTACCTGGAAGAAGAGACCAACGTCCATCTCACTACAACCTCCTTTCAGGTAGTTGTAGAGAGCAACAAAGTCTCCCCTCAGCCTCCTTTTCTCCAGGCTAAACAAGCCCAGTTCCCTCATAAGTTCCCTCATAAGACTTGTGCTCTAGACCCTTCCCCAGCTTTGTCGCCCTTGTTTGGGCAACTCCAACACCTCAGTCAATAGAGCCAACTATTTGAGAGGTCATACATTTGTACACAGGACTGCATGTTTGCACATGGGACTCAGACTATGGGTGATCTATTGAGCACTGGAATTTGATACTATTTATCAAAGTTACTTTTTGGAACAGGGTACTGATAGTTCCTGCTTGCATATCACTCTGCATATTGACAATGTTCTGCAAACACATCTCCATTGTCTTTTCCTGGAATGCAGCATCCTTTCCTTAGAAGTGGAAAAACTCTAGACTGCAGTAATTTTCTGGTGGCTTCATAGATTTACTTCTGACCACAGATCATGAATCAGGAGTTACAGCTATAAAAGCCAAGTCAATCCATTTAAAGTAAATATTCAAAACCACATTGCATCTGCTAGCCTCAGATGGCAACAGAACAAACTATTTATTTGTTGTACACACAAGAAAATTAAGTGCTTACCAATATCAGAACTGGTTCATCACATTAATAGTGAAAACTGACAAGATCTGGATGATGATCTCTGACATAAATTTGAGCAGGAAAAGGATTTGTTGCAATGGAAACTCATGCTAATGGAATAAAAATGACCTGAGATATCTGACAGACGTTGAACTCAGTGGAGTCCAGGATGACTAAGAATAATTCAGTCTGCATCAGACAAAACAAACTTGCTGAATGAAATAACCTCTCATTCAGTTCTATATTTTTGTCACCAGCAGCAAAAATAAATAAATAAAATGATACAAAAACACTTTCCGAACTTTCTCCAAATGAACTCATCTGACTATGTGAGCATGTTTCAAGTTTATTGCTCAGAAAAAATCAATTAAAAAAAAAAAAAAAAAAAAAGAAGCTACATGAACTAACTCTGTTGCAGTCACATAACCTGCATTGGAAAGTTTGTGTATAATAATCTTTCCAGGAGGATGTCCACCAGTAAAAAAAAATAAAAGTGTCATGCATAAATAACCACCAAAAATTGTATATGTGAAAGACACAGAAGATGAACATTCTTTGGAGGGCAAAATTGGTTTCAAAGGCAGTAATAGAGGTAAATAAAAACTTAGACAGAAAATTAAGAACAGCAGTTAAACAGAGAAAAGGCTCCTAGCTAGGAACAGAAATCTGATTGCTAATTGTATCGAACAATCCACATAGCTCTGAGCTGAGTTGTGAGGAACCATCAGGAAAAACGGAGGAAGAGTGCAAGTCATGGGCCAGAAAAGTCATCCTGGAGTACTGCAAACAGCCCAGAGGCTGTAGGTTGGGGAACACAGGATTAGTTCAGGACTTAATGGCTTCATGAAGACTACACATGCAGTTAATTCCTTAGACCCAAGAGATACAGGCCCAAATTTTTCTTTTATTAATAGTTACTCAATAATTGCTTTCTATTTGAAATTATTTAAGAGTCTAGTTTTTCAAACTGAATACTAATTTCAAAATAAGAAATTTAAAAGACAGGATGGATTATTTTCAATTAGATACTTTTGTCTTTGAATCAGTAAAATTATGTGACTTGTTGTAAAAAAAAATAAAATACTATGTAGCATAGTTATATATAATATATATAGATGCAAAAATTGGTGCAAATTTGCCCTGAAAGAGCATGAATGAGTCTTGTGTGCCAGCATGTAGCAAACAAAATCCTTCCCATTCCTTGAAAAAATGCCTTTCAAAGTTGTTATTTCAATAAGCCATTAATTTCTGGGTTAGACTATGTGTTAAAGTGTGAAAAAGCGCATTGAAAGGGATGATATATTTCATTCAAAACAAGTAAACTTAGAGGAAAAAAAAAAGGGGCGGGGGGGGAGAAAACTACCTTTATCCTGAAGAAATCTTTACAGTGCTTGTTTGGAATCCCTTTAGTTAAAAAATGTACATTAATGGTTTTTATCCAACATGTTGCATTTTAGAAGAGAGCAAGCAAAACCACTGAAAATATTTCCATCATCTACCTCAGTGGGTTCAGAAAACTCACTGAATATAAGAAGAATCCTTCTAAATATTTATTTACACCAAGCCTTCTGGTGTGCACTTAATGCTAGCAATGAGCATTAAAGGGATGAAGGGAACTGGTCTCTTAGCCCTGTTGTGTTGCTGGAAACTGAGGCACAAAGGCTGGGGGCTATGTTGGGACCATAAGAGAACCATGGTTTCAAGAGCAATGACATCTCACAGTCACCTCTTCCTGCACAAATAATTGAAGCCTGGCTACCCATCAGGTTCAGCCATGTTCTCTTTTGCAATGCAATCCTGCTGCCTTCTGAAGAAAGCAGCAAGCACCCCAGATTTTTGGAGAAGAGCTTCCAAACATAAGTCAAGAGATAATGTATTCTTAAGCATATAAACAGGCAGCAATCATTTAAATGTTTAGTGAATTATGAAGGGGGTTGTTTGGGGGATTTTTTTGTATTACTGAAATGTAGAGAGATTAATTTTTTAACTGCTTTCCCAGATTTTACACACACACATCTGACACTAGCATAAAGGTAGTGCAGCATGTTACTTGCTACGTCTCCCTTTAAAATACAAAGCACTCACCCCCTGTAGAGAAGTCTCCTACCACCCCTGGGGAGCTGGCAGATAGTGAAGCCAAAAAATATCGGGGTTCATTAGGCACACGAGCATTCTGGCAAAATCAAAGATCATCCTGGAACCCACTTGAACATATTATAGTTTCCATTAAAATCATCATCGTAGTATTTGAGGTTAGTAAAACATATTGCTTGGGCTATAAAACATTCTAAACTAGTATCCCAAATGTCTTGCCTCAAGCAAGCACTTAAATTAAAGTTTCAGACAGCTGGCACTGGAATCAAAATAACAGTTTTGCACAAAGAGATTGGATAAACATGATTATTGTTTTCATAATTTATTTTGTCAACGTGCTGTATTTTTCCTTGATCCGTGCATTGTACTTGGGCATGATTTCTTTCACTTTTCAACAGGTAACTATATTTCACTGTGGATTTTTACAGAAAGCAATCCTAATTGATCTGCTGCTTTTGAATAATCTAATCCCTAATTAGCTAAATCTGAACATTGAGAAAGGCAGCATTGTGTGCTTTAATTAATTTCCATAATCTGGAATTTTTGTTTGCTTGCCTCATAAGATCTTTTGGTTTTCTAGGAGAGGGTAACATAACAGTATCACTACTTAGCGTACAAAAAAGAGGGCAGTCTTCTGGATATTTGATACAGCATGATTGCAACAGCTACAAACACACAGTTCTTAATTAAGACTAAAGCCATTTCCTATTTACCTTGAGTAACAATTTTAAGACGTTCTTCCTGCATTTATCCCAGTTTGGCTGCTCCCTGACTCTTCAGCACTGTAAAGATGATAGGCTCTCCTTTATGTTTCTCTTTAGTCCAGACCTCCCAACCAAGCAGAGTGTTGAAATGTATAGAAATTAACTGCCAGAAACCTACTGCAGCAATCTCTTAAGCAAACACACATTTTCAGAGACAGATACCAAAACATTTTATACGTAATACTTTCTTCCAAAGCCCAAATGTGGCTTCTTGAACAGATCTCAAAAAGATTTCTGCATTCTTTTACCCAGGTGGTTAGCCAACAAAAGATCTTCCCCCAAAACGCAAACCTTCATCCAGCAGTGACACACACACAATTAGAAAAGACAACCAAGAGTTCACAGGCACAGGAAAATGTTTGAACATAGATGGAGAGTGAAAGAAAGGATTGTTATGATTCATGTTGCTCTTTTGTATTGTTTCATAGCCACTTCTTAAACATTCGTAATGTTAAAAAACATCCTAATTTTGGTAAAGACTTTTCTTGTAAGCTCCTTTGAATATTGTCATGACAGATCTTTCACTCAAATGGGAAATTAAGCTATGTCATTGTCAGGAGACGAGCTCTCCTGCCTCAGTCTACGCAACTGTACATTGGAGATACGTAAACGCATTTTATATATACAGCATTCACCTGCTTCACAAGGATGTTACGGAGCTTATGAAGACTTGCAAATCTCTGAATCATTCTGGTGAACATACTTCATGGACAAAATGCAGTTGTCTCACAAATATAAATTAGGAATTACCCCTGCTGAATTTAGTGTGATCAGTGTAAATTTATTGCACATATGGGACTGAGAGCAAAACTCATCTCTGTTTATATAAACTAGTTGTATGGTTTTTGCTGGTGTGAAAAATGGTCAGTCGTTCTCACATTTGTGAAAGAGATTTATCAAGCCAACACAGACCAAACAGGTGCTGTTCAAGGCTACCCTTTGCTTTCCACACCTGCAGCAAAATAACCTTTGTTTCTCTGATGGAAAGTTCACATGGAAGTTTGACCACCAGGGCACCAAAAGTTATCACCAACCTTTCAGCTCTGGAAGGCAACCCATTCGCCATCACCCATGGCCATAAACAGACCTTGACTGGACTCAGGTCTCCAGAGGTCAGTGTGTTAAGTTATTGCACCAATGCACACAACATTTTGGATGCTGATCAAGGGAAGAATGAGATGTTGAAAATCTAAGAAAATTGCCTAGATGGGTGTTCAGCCCTTTTCTTTCCTTCCTTGGCCATGTCCCCGTTGCTTTTAATTAAGTTCTCAGATTCATAGCTTGGAGATCTTTAATAACTACAGAAAGTGCTTGCGAGGCAAATTTTTCACTTCTAAGAAGGATCCTTAGAATAAATGTTACCTTCTAATTTATAGGTAAACTTAACCTGATTTTACCTTTACAGTAATATATCGTGTGGCCATTTGTCTGCAACAGTCTGATGACATAAAAGATTTTAACTTTTAATAAATGGTGAAAATGTTGAATCTCACACCTCCAACACACTGTAAGCATAGTGCCTGCTGATGAATTAAACTAATTAATAAAGGTGAAGGTTTATAATTGGGGTTAACTAGAATTTAACTGGTCATTGTTCATACCCCCCATCGCATTGTCCCCTAAGTAACTCACTCTGGTAGCCCTCCCTGGTCCCTCGACCCCAGCATCAAACTCAGGGATCAACCAGCTTCAAGGAAAAGTAGATACAATCATATTTCCATGACTGTAATAACAGCAGAACTTAATGGTGTGATATTTTTATACTGTTTGGGAAAGAGACCCTATTTTTTCTTACTCATAAGCCCAGAGTATTTTTAAATAGTTCAAGTCCCTGTAGTACTTCACAGTTTGCAGTGCAGTTTAAAAAGTAATACATCTTTTCTTAGATGTACCCCAGATTCTGCCTTTTAATAGACATGATAATGAGATTCTGTGTCTTCATTTCCCAGTGTGCAGAAAGCTCAAATAAATCTTTGATTGTTCACAACCCTGGAGAAGGCTCCCAAGCCCAGGAATGTAATGATGTTTCTCTAAACAATCATTGCTAATGAAATTTAAGTGTATTTAAAATATATAGATGCGTGTGTGTGTATATATATTAGTACTATCAAAATTGGGTTTTATTCATTTTGCTTTGTAAATTTGAATCTGATTGCAGTAAACTTAGCTCTCAAGAGATTCATTTATAGGAGAAGGAATGTCCTCAGTTATTTCTCTGACCTGCAAGACACACATTGAGCTTCTGCTTTTGAGTGAACTCACTCTAATAAGGAAATCAAGGGATGTTAAAAAAGCCATTCAGCGACTTCTTCATAAGATTAGGGACCGTGTCCCCACACCACCACTGAAAGTGCCACACAGCTGACCGCAGTCAAATTGCTGTAACAGCTTTGAACGGACAAGGTGTCCAAATAACTCAACAGAACATTAAAGGGCAGAACAGATAGAAGGGCAAAGGGATGGGTAATAAAGGGTTAAGAGGGAGATGCTTCAGAGTGAAAATAGTGAGGGTTTGAACAGTTCTTATTATCTGTGCAGCAGTTTAACCTTCTTAAAAAGAGGCTCAGTCAAAAATATCCCTCCATACCAGCATCCTTTTTAAGGGTTCTGTGTAAAATGCCCCACAGACTGACACCTCTCTGTATCACCATGCTACCAGCCACTACCACGTGCCAGGGTCTTACACACATACTCAGACTTGTGCAGAGCCCCTTGCACCCAGAGCTGATGAGACTGCTAATGGGAATTCCTTCACAGCAAAAGCATGGAGAGCCCGAACCAGCTAATCATCAGCTTTAAGACAACAGTCCTAAGACAATAATGAGAACATGGCAGCTGAGACCAAGCTGTGGCACCCAGGCTGAGCTGGGTGGCTTATTAAATAATCCAAATTTGGCAAGATTCAGTGAAATGTTGCTCAATATCAGTCAGAGGCACAAAAAACCTGGGCTTGGCTGTACGTGATCTGAGCACCTCTAAACTTCTTTTGTGAAAAGAGATGAAATACTGCAGTTTCCTTTGGCTATCATGGGTATCTGCATTCCCAAGATAAAACCCATAGGGAACCTTGAACAGCCAGCAGCATTCACCTGTTGAGTCGCCATTCTGCATAGTTTGATGCAGATTGTTGAATACAATTATCGATGTTTGGCAAAGACACACATAACATACTTGTCCTCGGGAAAAAATGCTAATGACTTACACCCTCTGTAGTTGTTAAAGTTTGTTTTAAAGGGAATCCAGCCTGAATGGCATCACTTGTTTTATTTCAGGACTCAAAATTTATCGACAGAACTTCCAGTTTATTCCCTTTCCTTTTATATTTGTATGTATCACAGTCATTTTAAAGAAACAAAAGACCAGGCACGGTCCTAATTTTTACCAAAAAACTGACACTCCTCAGAAATGCTGCAGGAAAAGCATTTTTATTGTAATGCTTTCCATGTCATAAAGCCTGATAAGACTTTGGACATCACTGACTTCTAAAGGTTATAGCATAGAGAGGCTTACAGAAGATTGAAACTTGCAAAGTCATAGTGAGGAAAGAAATCTTGTTCCCTAGGCAAGAGAAGAACCCCTTGGGCATGAGAAGTAAGAGAAAAAAGTGATGGGACTGCTCCACAGCCTCCCCTCCACCTGAGATCTATGCAAATCCCAAGAAGTATCCAGCTGGGACAATCTACCTACTCCCAGATTCTCAGAGGATCTCTGGTGGAGATTAGTAGCCTAAAATAATTAATTAGCCTCACTTCCATTCACATTTCACCTTTTTTTACGCCCCCCCCCCCTTCCACTTTTGACCATAATCTTTAAAAATCTTCACAACATTTCCCTGACTGAAAAGAATTCCCTCTACCATAGAGATTTAAGTATGTGTTGTACAGTAGCATCAGTATTCCCTCTTCAGTATTTTTTCCTTTCTAAGAAAACAAAATAGCCCAAATGTTTTTCCCCCTGAGTACAGGATGGAGTGCTGAGCTGTTGGTGCTTCATTCTGATGTGAAAACTAGAGAGCTAGACCCTTAGTGGTGGTAAGCAAGTATCACCCCATTACGCCAGTGCCCACTTTACTGGTGATGACATTATGTTTGGCTCACAGAGTTATCTTTTGGAGAACCTTAGCATAAATCCTGTCTCCTACTTAAACAGTGGCAGGTATCACAGGAGAAGCCAGTATCTCATAGAGTCAAGATTCAATAGGATTGAATCAAGGTCGATTTTAAAGCAAAACTTGATAAAAGAAGAGTGGGGTTACCTATTAAGTGGAAAAGTTAATGATGACACAATGATGCACTCCTCTACCTTCACGGAGGTTTCTCTCAATTCTCAGTTTCTTTCTTCTGCACATGGCCTGAAAGTGAAACAGAGAAAGGTGATCAGAAGAGAGAAAAAGGGGAAAAAAAAAAAAAAAAACAAAATGAAACACAAAGAAAGAATAAATACCCTCAAAGCCAGTTAATTATTGGAGTGGTGCTGGATACTCAAGAGAGCTGTGACTGACTATTGTTTACAAAGCCAAGATGGCCTAAGAGTTTTGAACTCAGATACGTCAAGACAGCAAAGTTAAGACCTGGTCCTATCTGGCAAACAGCTGCAGCCTCTTTTTAATTAACAGCATATTCCTGCCTCGGTTCAGCTTGTGGGGATGGGAAGGTGTTTCCCAAGGAAATCAGAGTAGGGATAGAATAGGGAAAAAGTGGGGGGGGGAGGGGAAGGAGGGTGGAAAGGTGAGTTCAGGAGGGCAATGAGGCGAGGGTTAACAACACTGCTTAAGATCAAGGGCTGAAGTGCTGAGATGCTGCCAGACTTGAAAACTTTAATTTACTGTCACTGTTAGCCCCCTTTGAGGTTTATGGTGGTATTTATACACACAGCATCAATCACATGAAACAAGGAGGGGATTTATAGTTTGTTTTAAAGACTGCAAATGCAATGTAATGCAAATAGCATGCCTCATGGGCATTTACATTTAATGGGAAAATTACAGATGCAAAAGATTGGTAGAACAAATTTTAAATTGACTTTATTACATCTAGTGCTTTTCAGAGAATACTATTAAAAAAAACACGAAGAGATATGGTAATGGAGTTCTACACTGTAGCTTGACAGCTTAAATTCCACTTAACTGACTTTGCTTGCATCTTTCTGTTTACATTACTTCTTCCAATAAGTTTGGCTGGCAAAATCTCTGGATCATAAACAGATTAGAAGCTTTGAATCTGTTTTGTTTTCTTTTTGGGGTTGGGATATTTAATGTGGAAAGCTGATTGTGTCTTGATAACTGTTTTTAACTAAGGTTCATCATCAGAATTGCTTAATCTAGACACAGTCAGGAACAGCTCTTTGAATCTATTACCACCTTAATATGTGACCATACATGCATCCTCCTTAATTTTCATAAGCTTCCCATATCTCCCCTATATCTCTATAGCTACACCAGAAAAAGATGGCAGCATTACTTTGCTCACTGAGGGTGTGAACATTCAGAAGTAATCACAGCTATTTGCAGAAAGCCCATTCTTTCTCAAAACAGGTTTATTTCCACTATTCCCATGTGGGTCCGAACACTTCTTCTGGAATGAAGATTGTTTGCTGTTAGGGTTGAAGGTTGTTATCATCAGTTGTTGACTTATGGTAGATCCATCTGAAAGGTGTTGGTGGGCCTCAAACTCACCTTCAGCAGACCAGATGAAGCCCTGGTTCAAACAGGTGCAACTCTACTTGCTTCAGGGAAGCTGTGCCCAATTATGTGAGGGCTGATTTGTTTTTAACACCCTATAATGATTGCTATATTCCCCTCCCATTCAGGCCTCAAATGAGCAAATAATTTAAGGTGTTTTTTAAGCTCATTCCTATTGAGAGAAGATTGAAGTACATGTGTTGGCTTATAGTCTGTTTTAAAGCCACCAGCACAACAACTTCTCTCCATACAGAGACCTGCATTTATCTGGCAGGAGCCTTCCACCCTTTTTTTCCTTCAGATTTCCAAATCTTTGCTATCACACAATAAGCCACCTTTGAAACATCTTTCCAGTCCTTCTTATCATGCTGTACTTCAGCCACAGTGTGAGCAAATGATGACCTGACCTTTGAAGAACATAAAGCAGCGATGTGGTCAATGATTACTAGAGTGTAGCCTATGAGGACTGTGTCTTTCCAAGAGTTCAAGCAGAACCTCCCTGAAGCATCATCCTCTTTCTTTGTTTCTCTTCAGCACAATACATACACATACACCCTTGAGATACCCTTAAACTTGTTTAAAGCCATGATTAAGGAAGGAGATGATTTGCTATCTACTGAATCTACTGAACTCGGTGGAATAGTTATCTTCATCTACAAATACCCCTCCAAAAGTTTCTCTTGTGTCCCTGTTTTCAGGTCCTGCAGTTCTCTCCTTCATCTAATGACTAATAACAAACTATGTGGCATCTCAGTGCATTTATTAAGTGAGGAACTGAGTCAGACCCGTGTTTATTCTTTGTCCGGTTCTGAAAGATATATTCTCCAGGTGTTGTCACCCATAACAAATACATAATGGCAGAGAGCAGTCTATATTAACATCTGAGCTAATACAAACATGCACTGTTTAAGCAATTCACCTGAGATTGACTGCCTTGCCATTGTGACTTTTGTTTGAGGCTGTAATCCCATGTGATGACATTCTCTTGTGCAGGAGTAGTATGTTAGCACCACGCTTGGCAAAGTCACAATGATGAGGAAACCATAGGCTCAGGAAGCAAGAGCAGAAGGGAAACAAACTTTCACACTCAGGAACCATTAATGAAGTAAACACACTCGAACACTGACAGGTAACTCACAAAGGCACCTACCAGACATGTTCCAAATCGAACCAACGCTTAGAAAAAAATCAAACCTACCTGTAAACAAAAATTTAGAATCATTTTAAAGTTATGTTATCTTGTGATAGCTATGGAAATAATGTCTGAGCAGACACAATGGCTTCAAAACAGTCTTCCTCCTGTGCATAAGACTACTTCCGTTTTACATCCGTTTCTGATGATCCATAAAGAAACTAAATTTACTGCAAGGGTGCACATCATAATGCAGAATCCGAATCCTACAACACTGCTGAATGTCGTTACCTTTAGGCACTGTAAGTATCACTGTTTTCAATAAACTATTCACCAATTTTAACTGTAACTGGAAGAATTTGGAGACGTGCAGCTAATATTGTGCTACTTGGGAACACAGGCACACGTATGTCCATGTAATGGTGGGTAAATCTATGTGTTCGTTGTGTTGTCAGAGTTGCATAAAACTAGTGAATGGTTTCCTGTTGTGAAAGGCTATCTAGACAAACATGCACAAATCACAATATTTGGACCAGTTTCACAGCCCACAAATGACATGCTTTTACAGAATTTACTGAAATGGCAATTTAAATCCCCCGACCATAGAACATCTTTCAATGAGTATTAACATTTCTTCCGGAGCTAAAAAATGACATTGACAAGATGTGTACCAGGATGGAAAAAATAACAAAAATATTAAACCCCTTACGTTTCAAGTTCTTTTGTCTTTCTTGGTAAATATTTTCCACATCTCCAAAACCAAACCCTATTCAGAGTTTAGCCCGAGCTTCGGATAGACACTGATTACACTGCAGCACTCTAGGACCGTCATGTGAATTTAAAGACCAATACTGTCCAGATAGCACATACCAGCTGCCAGTTACTATACAGCAGGATATTCCCCCACCTTCTGTTTTAGTTTTATGAAAGATTGTTTTCTTTTAAAATGGCAGGTTCCCTCCATCCCTTTTCCTCTGCTCACAGTGAGACATGTCATCTGATACTAATTTGTACTTGCTTTGTATTTTGACTTAATTTGATTAATAACTATATCCTTTAATGGCAGTGTGACTTAACAATATGCTATTATGTTGGTGCACTGCACTTCGGCATCTAGGAGCAATTCATCTGCGTCACAGCAACATTTTGAAACTAATTCAAAGAGGCATTATTCTCTACCTCTTTACCACAGGGTAGAGGTCTGCTCTTCTACTGGAATTGCCAGTTTAGAGCTGCAGGCCAAATCTGGGTTGAATTTATCCAAAGACTTTTCTTAGCACTCACATTCCAGCCTGAATATCTATAGAATTGTTTTACCCCTTTTCTCACCCTCGTATTATTGATTGTCCTTTGTGTCTTTTTTTTTTTTTTTTCCCCAAGTTCTTTATGCATTCATATTGTAGGTATTTTAAAGAGTTTAGTAATACAACACTTCAGGCAATGAGAAAAATGTATCAGTATTGTAAGACTTCATCACAGAGCTTACAAACACACACACAAATCCTATGAAAGAGACAAAGAAAGGAAGAGAAAGAGAGAAGAAAGCAAGCAAGAAAGAATTTATCACACCCCAAATTACAAGTATAACTGAACTTTACAGTGTCTTAAGAGATAACACATGTTTTCTGTTGTATAGGATGAAACTAGTAAATAAGGTTTAAGATGCCTGTGGGGAGGCAGAGAAATCCAGTGAATTCCTGCAGCTCCAGATAAACTCAGGAGAAGGTGTAATTGCACATAACCAAATGTGGATTATTATCATCAACACCAGAGAAGCATCTCACAGAAAAAAAAGAGAAAGTCAAATCTTAATCTATGGCAGTCATAGATTCTACGCTGTTGAAAAGGCTCCATTCCTTAATGAGAAGAAGGTTACATAGCTGGGGGAAAAAAAAAAAAAAAAAGGAAAAAACCCAGAGGTTTCTTAAAAGATTTCATGTCTAAGGGACTTAAACTACTCAAGACATGACAGAGAAGCTAGCATTTAGGAGAAAGAGGAGCAGAATCAGACAGAAAAGGGATGTACTGGAGTTGAATTTCCCTGCTCGTGGCCTGACTGCTGCTCAGGATTCTTGTTTCTGTAAAAGAAACGTTTAAAGTAACGCCCATGGTACCACAAAGCAAATCTGTCTGAGTACTGAGGCAATTAAAGGATCAAACATTTTTTTTTAAATAAGAAAAAAAAAACAGTAATTGCCCTTACAGTGGAAACAATGGCAGTAAAGTTTATATACGATGGTTTCCTTTATATTAGACCAATGCTTGCCACATGCCAAAACATAAACCAGATTGCATAATACGTAGGTTTTTCATAATTTCCTCAGATTAGGTTTTTATTAATGCCTGTCAACAGCAAATGATAGGCATGTGTTGCATTAACAGCTGCTATAAGCCATGCCAGTACTGACTTCTCTGCAAATTTAAAGCCTGGAGGAAGCTTAAAAGCCCATTGATTGAAGAGGAATCAACCCCATTTGCATTAAATTTCCAAGGTTTTTACCTTCTCTTTTTTTAACCAACTATTAGTTGCTTCTACATTTTCACTAATAATAGTCAATAATTACAGGGTTATTAACAATCATCTGGAATAAACGGATCTGATTATCTTCTCCAAGGTGTTCCAGCCATCTTTGGTTATTTTTAAACTTCCTGACTTAGATCATCTTGAGAAATTATTTTCTTTTTATTTCTCTGTGTGAATATTAGAAAAGAACTCCCTATCCCTGGGCCTCCACCCTCTACCCCTCCTGTTCATGATAATCTGTAAAATATGCTCATAGAAAGCAAAGCAGCAGAAAAAATAGATTCCATATCAGTAACTGACATGAGCTAGACCTGAGAGATACGTATTGTCCAGTTTTAGAGTCTACAGAAGCACATAATTTATAGATTGGAAAAAGTCTCAAAGCTTTTAATGTTTTGATTTCTTGAACATCAGAAAAAAAAAAAAAGAAAAAAGAAAAAAACCCAACCAAACAAAAAAACCCCCATGACTTACAGACTCTTAAAGGAAAAAACAAGACTAAAATTTTAAAAGTGGGAAAGTACTCGTAAAACACTAGTTTCTAATTGGTGAAATAAGAGTTCAGAATTCTTTTTCTATTTGGTAACATTATCAGCATAAATTAAAAATGTTGTAAAAGTCTGCAAAATTCTCACATTAAAAATGGACACACCATGTTCTTCAGTGTTTTTTCACATCATCAGATAACCACTTCAGTCTCTAAAATTTAAACATCAGACCAAAACGAATTAATCTTAAAAAAAAAATAAAAATCTAGTAGGAGTATCTGGGCTTAGAAGAACATCCCAAACATTGATGACATGGTATTCAGGGAATTTATTAGCTAGGTCTACAGCTGTTGGCCTGCTATTCAGCTGAGCTGTATATTGCTCATATACATTTCATGGCAGGAGAATTTCATTTTGATGAGTGGAAAGTCCATGAGAGTTTGGCCCAGACTGCACAAATGTAAAACAGAACTCCTCTGTGTTGGGCTGCATATTTCTGGATTCAGCTTAATTAATGTTGCTGACACAAATCCAAGTTTTCAGTGAATGTCCGTCAACCTCAGAGGAATTTCAACCAAGGACAAGAATAGTATTAAGGCAAACAGATACAGGTCAGCTTTAGGAAAGATCCATTATTTGTGCATGTGCCACTCTTCATCAGGCAGAATATATTTAATAAAAGAAGGATTTTTTTTTTTTTTTTAGTCAAACTTAAATCAAAGTCAATATTCTGACTGGCTTCAGCATGAGCTGGAGTTGGATTTCTATGATTTCAAGCTTTTAGGGTTATTTTCTTTTAATACTTTCTCTGCCTCCTTGAACCCCCCCAGCTCTGCCCATCACAGCCACAAGGTACTCAGTACCCTCTCAAGCACAGCTCCTGTGGGCAAAGGTGGCAGACCTGGGCTACATGTGGTTAAGATGGCAAGCAAATTGAGACTAACCTTTAGTATTCAGCTTCCCTGTCCCCTCCATTACAAAAAGACAACCCCAACATATATTTATATTCATATATAGACTCAGATGGATGGCACCACCACCACCGACATAAAAAAAACCCAACTGCTGTACAGAAAAGCCATCTCCACTTTTTGTTCAAGGCAAAATTCTTGAACCTACAACAGGAGATAATTGATGGGATGGGAAATTTCCAAAAAGGCCACTTTTGCCAGTTTCCCTTTATGTTCAACGTCAGCCATTTTCTTGTCATTGAAGAATTAATCCAGCTGCCTAAGCGAGTCACCGTTTTGCCTCGTGTGCAATCAAGGCCTACACATTTTTTATTGTACTCAACAACCCACGCTGGGGGAAGAGAACTTTCCAAAAGAAAAACTGACAGCTCACTCGGGAAAAGGCTGAGTAAATAGATAGGATGTGCATGTTGCCTGAAGGTCAGCAAACTCAGGCTCCTGAATTAACGGCAGATGCAAATTCCGGCCTCAAAGCTCAGCTCTGACAGCTCCCCTCTGACTCCCACCCCAATTAAACTGGCCAAGGTGAGTCACCTTCCGATACCCATCCCTTCAGCTCTCCTGGAGCAAGGAGCATGTGTCTCTTAATCCAACTACAGAACCACCACCCGAGAGACATGCTCAGATGATGTGCTGGGCTTGTTTTTTACCCCACACTGAGAGCCATCCACAGGACCGACACTGCAGGAATCCAGTCTGCTCTTGGGATATTAGGATTCTGGTACAAGATATCGAGACCTTTGTGTTTGCAGGTGGTCATTACTACGAGTGGAAGGCTACTGGGCCATTATTAAGAAATAGTGACCTGCATTTCAAACAAATCCATCTAATCAGTGGCTAAGATTTTGCACCAGCTGTTTAATAATAGTTTGTCTAATAAAATATTCATATTATCATATATTTTCCATCTTAGAAGATGATCAGAATGTCATTTTAATATTTTCCCCCTACTAAAATAAAATTTTAATTAAGGCTAAAGATATATTGCCTACGGAAAGCTAAACTGTTTAAAATTATTAACTGCTTGAATACTTGTTGCTATACTACAAGCTGCCATAAAAGAAAAGAAATTAAGTACATGGGGGATTAACGCAATTTTGAAAGCTGCGTTCCCCTCCCTCCTCCTTTTAGATACGCCTAACTGAGCCATAACTATTTTTCTCCACTCAGCCAGACTCCAGCTTTGTGGCTTTTTTAATAACCTGGCTTTTCAAGCTTGTGCCCCCGAGAGCCTTTTCATTTCTGCCGCACTACCTACAAGCAAATTTCTTCCAGTTGCTCAACAGCCTAATGCCTCCCTTTCTTCGTTGTTGAAGCATTTCATTGCAGTTTCATTGACGGGGAGGTGTTCTGTTACAGTGGAATCAATAGCTCAGGGCTTCCCAGCACACCGATTAGCTTGTCAGTCAGAGCCTGGGGGAGGTAGTGTAAATCCCAGAATACCAGGGGCCACCAGTTTGAAAAGTAAGGAATGCAAGGAGCCCGCATGGGTTTTTCTACCACCTGTTGCTCTGCAACATGTGCAAAGTGTATTAACTTCTTTGCTGCTACATGCCTTAAAGGTCAACTGTGATAGAAGCTTTAAGCTTTTGGAATATTTTAATTCATTACAGGAATCAACTTTTAGTGATTTGCAACAAAGAGCACCTTACAAAAGGCATGTTTTTTCGGTGGTTGGGCTTTTTGTTGGGGTTTTTCAGTAGGTTTGCATTTGGCAACATGTTGGTTCCTCTTTCAGCTTTTTTTTTTTTTTTTTTTTTTTTTAAATCTGTACCTCCTCTGTTTTTTTTCTATAAAGGAATAGAAACCAGTTTCAGTAACCAATGTGGTTCCTTCCTCTGCCCTTCCTTCCACCATAGAAATTATATCAGTTTAGATGATCCAGACAGTCATGAGGAGGATATCTCTTCTTTCACCAGTTTAGATTTGAGGAGGATGAAGTGATGAAACATGCAGTTGGAATACTTCTGCAGTACATATGCTCCTGGTGCAGAAACACCTGAGTCTCAGGGGAGAGCAGAGTGGCTCCAGCTCCTTCCAGCCCTTTTAGGGACTGCTGGTATTGACCGGGAACAATAAGAGAAGGTGCAATGGGCCACCAAGCCACCTGAAGCTCACTCCCCTTCAACTAGCTCTCTTGGATGGCTCCGTTGAATAAAACCATGTCCTGATGGCTAGCCAAGGTAATACAGAGGTTTATTGTCATCACTTGTGGTCTGAAGTGGTGAGTGAGCAATACATCTCCAGATCAGCCTCTAGGTCATTAAACACCATCTCTAAGCAGTGCTCAAATTCTAAGAAAATATACGCAACTGAAACTCCTCCAAAGACAGCCATTAAAAAAAGAGGCACAGGCCCTTTGCGCCAACCTAAGGAAACCTTATTGCAGTCATTTATTATCCAAAAACCACGTCACACATGACCACAAAAGGAAATTCTCTGCTTAGAGCATAAAAGCCTGTGCTTTGGAAAGGTTTTGCTGTCACCACATTTGGGTTTGCTCACAAAACCTCTACAAACTCACCACAAACCACAAAGTAAACCTGCGCAGTGCAAATTGTGCTTATTAACATAATTCCTCAAAATTAACGCTATATGGCTTTTTTTTTTTTTTTTGCATTAATTTTGTTTTAAAAGAATGGCACTGGGATATTCTAACTAATAGCATAAACAACAGCTGGAAGCTCTGGGCTGTCCAAGTGGATTCCAAAGTTTGCATTGAAAATATTAATCTTTTCAATAGAGAATAATCTTAGACTCATGTCTTTCCAACTGCGAGGAATAAAAAAAAGTTTACGTGAATTTAAAGACCCTTAGAGAAATGCCCTCTGCTTTAGAATGAAAAAGGAATCCAAGCTGATCTACTTTTTTTTTTTCCCTTTCACCAGTTAGTGTAAGTCTGCTTTAATTTTAAAATATAAATATTCATCTTGTTCTTTTAAGCATGTTGCTACAGATACTTAGTTGCTTAAGCAACACACCAGGAGGATGCAACTAAACTGTTTCTGATACTGTAGACCACATATCTTTTATATCACCTGGTAATTAATAATCCTGAGAATGTCCATAACAAATCTCTTTTCCCCCTCTCTTCTCCTACACCCACTACTAGTAGTGCTGTTAATTCAGCAAAATTAGTAGCCTTGTGTTGTCAGAACAAATCACTCCCACTCAGTTATGAATGTGGTTACTCAGCAAGACTGTATGTTCAGAATTTAGGGGATGTTTTTTCTCTCTGTTTCACTTCTTTTCCTCCACCCATATGCACTGTAGTTATGAACATCTGATATGGGTAAAATTGCACTGGGTGATTACTTACACTCAACCTTTGACTGCAGAAAAATACTCTATATCTTGACACTTCTTTCACCAAAACCCCTGCCTCGTGTTGAATCAAAGCACTTTTGATAAAAGCATGCTATCATATATCATTTCCCCCCTTTTAAACAGTAAGTGTAATTAATTATTTCTTTACCTTGCACCTTATAGACAGTTACCTCAGGCATCTGAAAACAGGTCTGCTACTTGTAACCACTTGAAGCTTCTGTCATCGGAAGGGGATTACCTTATATTACGTATTACACACACACACACACATTATACTCCAAAAAGGAATGTGAGACTGCCCAGCCACGAGCTCTCAACTCCAGGCTGGGCCTGGGGAGCAGCAAACCCGCAGGCAATGGCAGAACCCATCCAGCACAGCACGGCCTGAAGTTTGCACTGCCCAGCAGATTTGCCCTGCAGACATCATGTTTCAGTGCAGTTACAGGTTTCTTGTTAGTTTTAGGCTGGAAAAGATGTAACTATACATAGTGAGTAGATATATGTCGACGTTCACTTTTGTACTGTTAATGCCCCAGGTTTAGTAAAATGAATAGACCAGCAAACACTCTCACAAACTGTTTGGGAAAACACATCCAAATTAGGGAAAATAAAAAGAGAAAGAGGTCATTCATAGGTAAAGTGATATTACCTTTCAGACATAATATTTTTTCAAATTATCACTATTTATAAAACTCATGAATGAATTCATGAACAAAAGCTATAAAATATTCATGAGCTTTCTATAGACGTGAAAGTTTAGGCTAAACATGAAAATAAACACAAACAAAAACACATATGAGAAGAGACATAAACGTCCATCACATCTGGCTGAGAAACCTACTAGTTGGACCCACAGATATACATAATCTTTTATGATAAACTGAAATAGTCTATAAGGGCATGATGTCCAAATGATCACATGTGTGGGCGTCCAAACATGTCTTTAAGACAAAATACTTCTGTACATCTAATTGTTTGGTAACAGGGTAATATCCTGTCTCATGCCTGTTCTCTCTGTCCCTTCACCTACAGTTTTCTCTAGCACTGTGCATACAACCCGTGCACGGAGAAACTCGTCTGTTAATCGGTGCTGCAAAAGCTAGGTTATACATTACATATCCAAATCAACACCTACAGCCATCATGACTTCATGTGTTTGGATTCCATCCTAACTGGCAGTAAAAGCTGTCATTAGGAGCAGGAAACAGTATGAAAGACCTTTCACGGCCTCTTTCAGCATGCAATGTCATCTGTTACCATGGGTTGTATAGTACTGATGGCTATAAATGCCACTATGAATGATGCAATCTCATATGTGATGATGAACTTGAAAAAACCTTTGTTGAATTTGTGCTTAAGGTGCTCATATTCCAGTTATTCACGAGCATCCAAAACGTTGATCACCAGCCGGGTGTTTCAGCAACCCCAGTGGCAATGCTACAAAACTCACGCACAGCCCTTCCTGTAAAAGATGGCACAAATAAACTCACTTTATAGATTCCATGAGAGTTATCTGTCAGGCATGTCAGCTGCAGCTCATTTCCCTAAATTTTGTAACCTTTCCTGATGGAACGGTTTAGAAATAAAATTTGCAGTTTTCCTTTCCTGTTTTGTTTTTTTGTTGGTTTGTTATTTTTTTTTAATGATAGTGTTTCTCTGTGCAGTCCTCCTGCAATCATTTTGTTCAGATGTATCTATAAATACATTCTGGATACCCAGTTGCTCCTGCGTGCAAACCAGCTTATCTATCAGGAGCAAAGCAATTTATTTCCCAAATTGTAGGTGTGAGGCAAAGGATTGGGTGAACCCCAAAGCAAGGGATGTGGAAGGCCAGCCAGTGCTCCGCATGGTTCAAGGGGACGTTGTAGGCAAGTCCCCATCGCTGACTGCCAGTGGCTCTCCATCACGAGCAGCTGCAACCTTTCCTACCGCAGCCATGGGCCGCTCTTAGGAAGCAGCTGCCAATCATGCTGTATTGTGCGGTGATTTTGTGCTGTGACAAAATATCCCCACCATAGGCTATGATGAACTCATCAGATGTATTCTTTCCTGTAAATTAATGAAACCTGAACCTCACTCTCCAAAGGCAAAGAGGTCAAGTTTTAAGCCACGGGAAACTAACTTCAATAATGTTGAATTTGGTTTGTTCAGAATCAGATTTTGTGAGTGTTCATCCAGTCTGGATGACCACTGCTGGGGCCTTCCATGATGAAGCAAGGTCATCTGGTGGTTTCAATCTTCCTTATACTTTCTGAGGGAAATTTAGTTGTCGGTCATGAAAGATTTTGAAGCAAAAAGTACCAAAATGGTCATTAAGAAGACTGAAATGAGTCGCCATTGTCAGAAATGTAGACACAGCTAACAAAGCTTAATGCTGCTACAGAGGACATGGAGAGCAGTGAGCTAACAGAAATACTGAAGAAAGTAACAGCTCAGGGCACTTTGAGCTACCTGACATGCAACATCATGAAGATAAGGAGGATTGCTATAGCCCATAAGGTCCAGAGTCAAACCAGGCTTTCAGCATTGACTTTGGAACTCCCTGGTCCTATCAATTGTTAGCTGAAGAAAATCCTTTATGAGTGTGTCTAATATTGTCTAACAAATATAGAACTTTTATCATCTCATTTTACTTTATGGACATCATATGGGATATAAGTAGATAAGAAACTGCACTAAAGCAACTTCTAAATATCCTTTCTTTTTTTCCTAAAAAGAGTTACTGACACTGTGCAAACATTTATTAACATTAACTACATGCACAGTAGTAATACACAGATAATTTGGAATAGCAGAGTAACTCTTGAATATGTGAGTCTTTGAAAGAAAGAAAACTGGGACGTATGGAAAAGAAAACCTAGGAAAGGAATAAGATGGAAAAATGAAATGTAAAGTGAAAAGCTGCATGAGACAGATGTACCATAGTAATCAATGTTGAAGTCAGCCTAAAAACATGAAGAGGCAAATGGGCTACTAAGATGCAAATAGCCATTCCCGTGACCCACTAGCCCAGGGCACGAAGCTAGACTTGAAGAGGCTTTGCAAGCTAAGGGATCATACTGCACTTGTGGACCCTCATCCATGCTGGTGATTGGGAATAGCTGGCTGTGATTTCGGTCCCTCTGAAGTCAAATGTGAAAGTCTCAAGTCTACATACAACCTAGGCAAGCACATCTTCAGCTGGTGGTATAGGCTAAATATAACAGCACAGTGTTTACAGTATACTCTTTAAGCTACGTCGTGGCTCTAATTGCCTAACCTTAAAAATATGCCATTCTTTTCACTTCTTATACCAAGTAAGCAAAGAAGCTCACCTTCTTTCTCTGTGTATGAAGAGATGATGAAAAAGGCAGGTCCACGGGAATTTCTTAAACAGCACTGAATATGCTTGCCTAGAAAGACAAGAGATTTCACTGTCAAAACCTGGGGCTATACAGAGAAAAATAATAAAAAGATTAGGGGAGAGGAGTTTTTCAGGTCTAAAACCAGAGCCTTGTAACAAGGATAGCCCCTTTTGTTCTCATTGCTTTTAACTTTCTTTTTCCCTCGTAACAGTTGCCCGGTGGTTATGAAGAGCTTCAGTCCTGCATTTCAACTAAGGGGCCCTTCTTTATTCTCTCAGAAGAGGGCTGTCTCAAGAGCACCATGCTAAAGTGCTAAGTTATCATCAGGCTGGGGCTTTCGTGCAACTGTTTGTGTGTGTGTGAAACAAGCTCTCAACATGTTAGTAAGAAGCCTTTAACCCAGATTACGCCACCTCTCTTTCTATAGTGTTCTTTTAGGGCAGAGTGTGAAAGGTCACCCTCTCAGGCTGGATAGCAGTACTCAACCAATTACAGTGCACCAGTGTTTCCACAAAAGAAAGTTTCAAGCCCACAGCTACAAAAGATTTTACGTGTCTGATTTTCAGAAACACAATTACAAAAGGAGGAGGCTCACTTATGTCTATTTTTGGGACCTGAATGATTTTGGGGGGGGTTTTGGGTTTGGTTTTTTGTTTGGGTTTTTTTTTAATGAATTCTGCTTCTCCAAAGAGGTCTGAAAAATGTGGCCAGCCCAGCACCTATGCTATTTAAAGAGTGAAACCTCTAATCCCTCAGGTTCAAGTAGGTGTGATTCAGGAGTCCTGTAGCTGCCAGAAAAATAGGGTGGGTTATCTGAGTATATGAGTAGGCTGACTTTATGAAAACAATATTTACAGCTAGTGGTGTAATGACTTTGAATTATATCTTGCATTTGCTTCACATTCTAGACACACTGAAAATTGTGTATTTCTTTTGCACAGATTTATTTTCAGACGTAATTCAGAGACTAAAGTTTCATCATTATCCTAAATGTAAGTTCTTCAGAAGCATTCATGGGAATGAGCCAGCAGCCCATGTCCTTCTGCAGCAGAGTTAAGCTGAAGTCAATACAAAGACATCCATATTACTCATTGTGTATATCAATAGGGAGCTCACTGTAAATGTGGTTAGAGTAATCCTTCCCTGAGCATTAGCCATCTTAGAAGTCCTAAGGCAGATAGTTCTTCATTAATCTGGAGACCCAGTGTCTTCCTTTAGTCTGTGTAGCTAAAGGTCTCTCATTAGTTAGGGAAAAAATCTCAAATGCTTTTAAATTGTGTGGCTGAGTATTCAAAAGACAGAGGATTTAGGCCATCAGCTCTTGCTAGTTAGTTCTCAGGGAGCACTCCATGCTTTCAGCCTAATTGTTAAATAACATTACAATGAATATTTCAAAGACATCTAGGAGTGTTGAGTACCTGCTGCAATCAAATCAAACAGGAAACCTGGAAATTCTCAACCTGGAAGTCTTGTTATTTCTAGTATGTCCATTACAGTGGCACCTCAGTGCCCGTGTTTAGAAATTTTTGTATTTCTTTCTAAGAAAGAAGTATATTTTCTATTCTCTTTCCTCTGGACCCCTGGAAAATCTCTTAAAAGCACAGTAATTGAGTGTCCTTTCCAAAGGAAGGTAACAACTAGAGGAATAAGATATATTAGAGTTGGCAGCAAAATATTCCTGGGATCACAAGTTGTAGATGAATTGCTACAAAAGCATTTATTCGAAAAATTGGGACAGGAAGAGAAAGTTTTATTGTAGGTCATGTAGAAGGCCTACAAAGTCAGAGATGAAAACCAAAAACTGGTGCCATTTATGTCAGCGCAGAAAACAAAAGTCCATGGGATTCCCAAGAAGCTCTGTGGAGGAAAGAGCCGCCCATGCTACAAATTCCTTTGGTGATTCTGGGAAATCTGGTTCAAACTCCTGCACCTCGCTGCATGTATCTGAAAAATGATTACTGATGTAATTCTCAAATGTGTTATGAGATTTACTTGCCAAGACTTGGGGATCTTGGCAGAGAGGAGCCAAGTAAAGTTTCACACCATCTCACAGAAGATATATGCAAGATTTTATATGAACCTACCTACATGCTCCTGTATGGATTCCCCAAAAGATAAAATAAAACAGTACTTGCTGTGCATTTCCAGCAATTGTCCCATGTCTTTTTCTCCTCTTCCTCTATTCAATGAACTGTTAAAAGGCCAAGAAGAACTGTTGTGCAGATGATACGAAACTAAAGAACTTGTGGTAGGTGTTACACATTTTGGTACCATCTGTGCTATCTAATCCCAGCCAAAACAATCTCCTGTTCCTATGTAACTCTGAATCTCACTGGAAAAGGGGGGGGAGTAGTGTGACTGGCTCAAACCTTCCTGTGTAGGAGTATTATTATCAGTGTTTGCAAATTTTTTCCCTCTTTATAACTACCATAACTCTTCTTTAAAACCCCTCATCTGGCTGCTGGCCTACTACAGAGACTGAGCTTTCCTACAGAAAAGTGGCTCATGTTGGTTGGTTCACTTCTGGTGTGTTGGAGGGAATCTTCACCCAAGAGAAAATTGTCAACTCATACAAAAAGTTATTTTCATTTCCTTGTTTTCTCACACTGCCCTGCAGTGTTGTTCACCTTCCTTTGGGTCAGGAACACAGACAACATCCTGATGACACATTTTGTAGCCCAACTCAAGACAAATATTTCCTGGAAATCATTCTGGATTGAAACCACTTGTGGTAGATGTTTCCAGACATTGATGCCATTGCAGCTTCTCATAAGACCTGAAATTAGTTTGGGGTTTGTCTGATTCTTTATTTTGTTTTAAGATTCAATCCATGCTCTGATCTGCTCTCAGGGAGCTTGCTCTTCCCTAAAAGTTTATGGGAAAACCTGTTTGTGAGAGGGGTTTGCACATGTACACACATTAGTCATCTTATATGTGACATACATACGATGTTGTCATCACTGTCAAACATAATAAAAGTAAGGCTAAAACACTTAGCCACATATTGATCTGCTTCTCTATCTCCTGTAGTATACTTAGTGTAACAAGGTCTCTCTACAGAGCTCTAAAGCAGGGAACAGCATGCTTCCTGGAACTGTTTGCTTTGGAAACAACAGAGGAAGCATCTGATCTCAAACTTGCCCGTTGTTCTGCTATTCTGCTGTTGCCATATAATCCTTGGGAACCTGTGGCCTTCACAAGAAGAACAAAGGAGAATCTGATTAGGCTCACCACTAATCTTCACAAGCCTGGTTTGTCTTGGAGGTGTTCTTCTATGGGAGGAATATTCAAAAGGGGGCAGAGAAAGGAGTGATAGAATTAAGAAATTAAAAATCCACAGTCATGAGGTCCATATCCTGCCCAGTGCAAAATGATGCTGTATGCCCCATTTTGTTGGGCTGTGACAACCCCCAGCAAAGGAGGTTTCCACAGTATGCCTTCATAGATAGAAAGTGAATAACCCTCTTTCCTGGCAGTCTCCTTTTTTTGTTGTCAATACACATTTCCACTTCAGTCCAACACACCTCTTTATACAGAAAGCCTGTGCAAAATATTCTGCGTAATTTCATTCCTCTACTGATTCAAAAAAGAAAGTTACTGAGTTACTGAAAGATGGCAACTCTTGCAAATTACATAAACTTGATTACTGTAATTGTTGTCAAGACAATCAAAGTTTGCCTTGTAATGAAGCAATAGATGTAGCCCTGCAGTCTTTCATTGTGCTTCTGAGCAACACTTTTTTGTATTTTATTGCCTTTGGAGGATGGCAACTGCAAACTAATCTTTTTCACAAATAATCAGCATGTTTGAGACAGAGATGAATATAGAGTAACAGTATCAAAAGACTAACCTCCAGTGTCTGTTTACTAATTCCTCACTTTCAACCTACCCTCTTCCCTATCGTCATTTTCTTTCTCGTCTTTGCACTTCCCACATTACCTGAATCAGATAAATACATGCTCTGTTTAATCTTATTAAAGCAAAATCCACTCAACTATCTTATAGTTAAGTACAAAATCTTAACTCCAGAACATTGGTTTTGCCCGGGGATATGGAAGAGATAGAAGTGCTTATTCAAGGATAGATTGGTCTCACTGAGACCTGTGGTCAACCTGCTAATAAGTTTGCACAATGCAAGACTACAGTTCAACTTCAAGGGAACTTCAAGGGAAAAGTTGTTGGGTTTTTGCCTTTTTTTTGGTGTGTTTTTAATGTAACCACACTGTTTGCAGGAACAGAGGTATTTATTGCCCTACCTTCAATTTATTTTTCTTCTCTTTTTGGTGAGTCACAGAAAATACCTGTTTTTTTCACCACATCCACCTTTAAAAAAAAAAAGGGGGCAGAAAAAAAATTTATATACTGTTAATCAAGGGTTAAAAAATTATCTCTCCTTTGGTTCATTCATCAGTAATCCTGTGAATAATAAAAGTGGATCAGGTACCTTTAACAAAATGGTATTTCTAAATTACCCCTGGGTAATTCAGAATGGTAGGTATTTTAATCTTTACAATCCCTAGTATGTATCTATTTATTTTCACTGGCTTTTGGCACCCAGCTGGCAAAAATCCAGTCCCCATGGCAAGAGAACTATCAGAAACAAAAGGAACTTCAGAGAAGAACACAGACAGTGAAAGAATGATCAAATTAACAACTATTTATTTTTGTTTTGTTTCTGTTGGCATCTAGCTGGCACAGACACACACATACAGGTACACACCACACACACACACACCAAGTAATACAAGGCAAGAGAAAGCAAGGGAAGAGGAAGGGGGAATGAAAGTGGAACACAATACTTGCAGAGAAATCCCAACAGACTCACTACATTTTATTCAAGTTTTGTTTTCCCAAGCCTCTCTAACTGGCAGGGAAGCACAAAAGATAAGAAAAGGTGAATGAGAGCAGCACTGCCCTGATTCCAACATGCTCTCTGTGTGCTTAAAAGTCACTTTGCCATCCTTTTGCCTAGTGCCGTGTGTGCATGTCTGTGCGAGTGAGAGAGTTCATAAGTATCCAACATCAGGGACATCAATGACTGTATTTATTAGCTTATTCACAAATCTCAACAAATCTTTCTAAATTTTAGATTGTGTTCACAAAGCTTGCCAAGTCAAGACCCCAAAACTTCACAAATAACATTTTAATGCTGTCGATAATGCAGTTCTTCAGCTAATAGAGGGTATCAAACCAGTAGGATCAGCAGACAAATTGGAGAGTAGCATTAAACACAAATTGATCTTGATTAATTGGAGGAATGGTCTTTACATGTCCACTCAGGGTAGATATCAAGAAATATTTAAGGAAATTCAATATAGCTGAGTGCTAGAATGGACCACTTAGGGACCTGTGGCACTAGAGCCTGTTAAGAAGCATAGCTAAGCTTTGTCCAGACCATTGCTTATCCTGTCCTAGCACACAGAAGGACTAGACAACCTCCTGAGGTACTTTCCCAGCTCACTCCTGATGATCCATGGCAAAATTTAGTAAATGTCAAAATTACGGGTGTCCGTTCCTCATTGTCCTCCACACAGCATGAGCTCCAGCTGGGAAGAATTAGGCAGCAAGAAAATTATCTCTGCTCTCAGTTCTGGCATCACAGCAGCTCTCAGAAAAGAGAAGGAGTAAATTTCAGAAGTCCATCTCAGTGCCTCCTAACCCAGACACAAAAGCCTCACTCTTCTCAGTCATAATACATACACAGTCTGATTATACATACAAATCTGGCACATATTCAGTGACTGGACTATCTGGAAACCTGGCTATTGAACTTCAGCAAGGTTCTGCTGACCATGTGTGAACTGGCTTTTGTGGGTTTTTTTCTCAGTCTTGGAAACGGGATGAAATCTGGGGCAAATTTTCCATAGGGCAGCAAATTGCACAAAGAAAGCCGCTCTGCCAAGTTTCATTCCCACCCTCCAGAGAGGGGAACACTAAATCTTTTCCATTAAACTGGTCTATAATGC
Source organism: Megaceryle maxima (assembly GCA_024605025.1). Taxonomy (NCBI): domain Eukaryota; kingdom Metazoa; phylum Chordata; class Aves; order Coraciiformes; family Cerylidae; genus Megaceryle; species Megaceryle maxima. The sequence goes on along the minus strand of JANHGN010007019.1, from coordinate 140,302 downwards.
ACAAGCAGAACAACAAGTTTTTCTGTAACATGCCTGAACAATTTCACTCTCAAAAAATTTTAAGAGGAAAAAATTGCTGATTTCCATGCCAGAAATACAATATTCGAACCAAAATGTTTGAAGTTTGGGGAAGTTAGAATGGCAGACTGAGAAAAAAAGATCCTGCTGAAGGTTTGTGCCACACAATAATTAGAAGGAATAATGTAGCGTAAGACTGAAAAGAACATCCAAGGTCAGTTAACTCAGCTCTCCGCTACTACATTGTGTAATCCAATTTATAAATGCATCAAATTCTGAGTTAAAACTAGTTTCATTATTTGCCTTAACTGCACCTATTAGAAGGTTATTCAAGAGTGTCAGTCCTCGGCTGACTAGAAATCTTTTTCTAATTTCTAACACTAATTCACTGTCAGTTTATCCCATTTGTTTGTGTCCCAGCACTGTTACCAATTTAAGTAACATTTTTTTGTCACTTCTTTACTTCTCTGATCTATTTATAAGAAGAATCATACTCCATACTCCAGTACTTCTTGTCCTGCTTACGATACATACATAACTCAGATGGTGTCTGATGTCTGCTTTGTACCCTATGGAGACAAAGATGCCTAAATTCCTGCGTTTATCAATGTAGGTGCACCCACTGCAGACTACATACAAAGTGACAGACCTAGAGAAAAAACCTTTCATATAGACAAATTATTTCAAAACTGATCATGCAGACCATTTTTCTGAAGGTTCAAGCACTGGCCATTGCACCTGGCCAGTTACCATTTTCCTGTTCCTACAACAGTGCTGACACTTTGTGATGACAGAACTGCTTTTAGTTCTGGCTGTTAAAGAAACAAAAGGTGATTCCTTTAGCAAACAGCTTCTGGAAGCAGGAAAAGGACATCAGGAGCTTATCGTAAACCTCATTAAAAGCAATTCTGCTCTGTGAGACTATGGAGAGAGAATTCTCTATGAGTGAAAACAGACAGGAGGGAGCAAATGGGTATGAGGAGGTATGGCTCAGAGCTCCCAGCTCCAGCACTGTGTGGTCCAGTCAGGATAGATGCTACCGCACTCCGTTACAGATAACAGGGGCTCTTTATAGAGCAGATGAGAACAATCCTTGAAACACAAAGAGGAGAGAGTTCAAAGAGACTGCATTTCTTGGAGTACAGAGTCCAAACTCCAGCTAAGAGCAAAAGAAGAGCCTGGGGAATCTGGGGACTTTGCAATGATAGTTTAATTAGACTGGCCTTATCTGTACAACAAATGTGGCAGCTCTGTGGAAAACTGCTTTTTGCTGCTCACTTAAAATTCTATCATTTTCCCCAGCACTGGAATAGCCTTTTGCCTAGTAACAGGCACACTGCCTACAAGCCAGACAACTAAAAGTTGAAGGATTCACCTCTAAATGTGCAGTAATTTTTATGTAAAACCAGAAAATGATCTGTAAGTTAGACACAGAATAAGAGGATTCTTTCAAATAAAAGCTTAGGAAAAGCTGTATTTAGCATGTGTATTTATAGCTTTTTTTTTTTTTTTTTACATATTTTGTACCTGTCTGGACTTTCTTTTAAAAAATGTCTTATCACTCTTAGTCTAAATAAAGTCTCTCAGATGGCTTCCCATCATCTCTATTTCATTGCCCAACTGAGTGATCTTATCCGGATATTTTAATGTTTGTTTAAAATTGTTAAGATTTCTCTGTAAAGTTTCCAGGGAAAAAATAGAAAACTCCACTTTCTCGTAGCACAAGAACAAGGGGAGAATCAGTAAGACTGAAAGCAGCAGATGCAGAATTCATAAAAAGAAATACTTCTTATTCAAGTGGTTTGGTAATTTTACTGTCAAAGGATATTGCTGAGGTCCAACTCTTTAAAAAAACCCACAACACATAGGAGTGGCCATCCTCCAGGGATTCATGGGAAGGATGAACATGTACTCATCTACCCACAACTAGGAAGTGATGTCACACTTAGAAGAAAAAGCCACATATAAGGTGACAACATCAATAGACAGGGGAAGAGCAACCAACATCATTTACCTGGACCTGAGCAAAGCCTTCAACATTGTCCCGCATGACATTCTGGTCTCCAAGCTGGTGAAATACGGGTTTGTCAATGGATAAAGAACTGGCTTGATGGCCGCTCCCAAAGAGTGGTTGTCAATGGATCCGTATGCAAGTGGAGACCAGTGACAAGTGGAGTCCCTCAAGGATCAGTACTGGGACCAGTCTTGTTTAACATCTTTGTCAGTG
>JANHGN010007019.1:81970-137957 GCA_024605025.1 Megaceryle maxima | reverse complement strand
GGAAGCCCCATCCTTGGAGGTTTTTAAGACCAGGCTGGATGGGGCTCTGAGCAACCTGATCTAGTGGGAGGTGTCTCTGCCATTGGCAGGGGGGTTGGAACTGGATGATCTTTAAGGTCCCTTCCAACCCTGACAATTCTATGATTCTATGATCTCCATTTAAACTGGACTTACAAACGGTAGAAGACGACACAAAGTCAGACTACAAAAAATAAGCTACTTTAATTAAAATTATTTAGAAGTCCTGCCAGGAAACCTGTACTGATATACCTGGGAATTGCCTTTAACCAAAAACTTGATGCCACCATGCAGCCCCTCTGATCTGTCTGAATCTGCCGTCCTTCCTTACTGAGACACACTGACATTAAATGGTAGCACCAGTGGGGTTTTCGGCCTCGAGTGTGCTTTGTAGCCCTGCGAGATTTATAAGCTCTGTGTGTCACTGTGCCCAGTGGGTCTCTGTTCTCCTGCAGAGTTTACAAACTCCAATACAAGTTTCATTCACAAGATTTGAAGGCTTTATATAGTCTGTATCTTGAGGTCTGCAAGAGATTTTCTTAACCACATAGCTGCTATTTAGCTGTAGGCTCTTAATTTCAATGCATAAAATTCAGATTTCTTCACCCAGTATAGGATTTTCTTTATTCTTAACACACTATGATGAGTGACTTCATCCTTAACAGAGCACCACCTCTAGAGATATCAAAGGTGGCAGTATCAGCTACCTTTGAAACATATTAGTTGAACTTGTATGACAGATGATGCTTTAGAAATGCAAAAGTTCAGATACTTCTGGCAAAGGTAAAATGCTTTCTTTTCCAAATTATCATTTGGAAAGACGAGAGGGTTAGGGTTAGAACTCTTAAGTTTGCCCATCCTTTCTTTAAAGGGAAGAAGGAACCAGGGTCAGAAACTTCCCTTCTGGCCACAGGCAAAACAGAAAATCCAGGAAGATCAGCTGCATTTTGATTAAGGAAGAGAACTATTTGGGGGAAAGCTGGAGGGGAACGGCAAGTTCAGGGTGGACAAGAATAATACGCTACGCACGAGATTAAGAGAGAATAACATTCTTGCTCATAAGTAATAGCTTCCTATTCCTGGATGTCCTGTGCATCTGGAGGTAGGAGCAGTCCCAGAATCGCTCTGTGCTGCACAGACTGACACACTTTTTTTACAGGACAAGGTACTAAAGGCAGCCAGCGGGTGGGAAAGGCCAGCAGCACAGTCTGGGTACCCACCCTTTTTGGAGACCAGGTGAAAGACGTCTGCCAAGGTCAGGCATTCAGTCACCAGGTGGTGTATTTAATTTAAAAGGAGTGTTAACCTTGTTTACACAAAATAACACCAATATGCAGAGAAGCAGTAAATCCATTGTCGTTAAACAGCGGGGAGGCTGGGCTGCGCTGGCAGCCTGCCCATCCTGAACTGGGCTGGCACCCGCCGAACGCCGGCATCGCCGGCCACGGAGCCCAGGCCTGCGACTGCTGGCAGCCTCTGCAGAAAATGCTTGCGGTATGCCCTTTCTACCCTCCAGTTGACTCTTTACATTCTTGTCAAATATATTTAGAACAAGAGGTGTCCACTTGAAGGGAAACATTTGTTAATCGCTGAAATGCAGGAGTCTGGCAGCGCTCCAAGTTTACATTTATAAATATGTAGTATCTGTTTCCAGCTAAACAAGGAACTCCTGACCCCCCTCACCCACAATCCAGCAAATATATATACATATACGGGGGGGAACTTGCAAGGGGTTGGAGGGGGGGAACTGGAAATGATGAACAGAACCAGCTTGGCCAAGGCAAGACTGGTCCACCCCCACCCCGCACCCCCCATGCTCCCCCCCACCATCAATTTGTTCTCCGCCTTTGTCTGCAAGTGATGTAGATAACAGCGCAGAAAGAGGATGATGTATCTTTAAGTAATGAACAGATTAAAGTTAAATTCCTGTTGACCGAGACAGTTGTGTTGACATTCCTGTTGTTTACAGGCAGCTGTCTCTACTAATGACACTTTGATAACTGGAGTGAGGCTGCTGTTGGGCAGGGGGATGGGGGCAGGCAGAGTCAGCCGGGTTAAAGAATGCTCTGTTTAAAACCCGGTCATCCAATTAAACATTAAAGCTGGATCAGAGATCGTCGGCAGTGGTGCTATTCGGGACGGGAAAATTCTGGGCTTCTTTTTTAACTTATGCTCAGATTATGTGGCTTAGAGGTCAGCCTGCCCCAGTTTGCTCGAGGATGCGGAAGATTCCAAAAGTACTTAAAATAAGCCAGAAAGCACTAAACTCTGTCAAGCCATCCATGCGCTGCCACGACATGGGCAACACACACACAGTCGCCGGCGGACGGTTGGGACTGGGGTCACGTAGAGGTCCTGTGGGACAGCCTCCCTCTCCCACAGCTTTTCAGACAGGCAGTGAGAGAGAGAAAAGATCTACAAGCATCCCACCACGGCATCACAATTCTCATGGTCTTCTGCCATCTTCTCTGCATCGCTCTGAAATAAGTTGTTTTTCAGGGCACGCTCTGCTGCTGGAGTTTTGTTTACCTCTTGCCCTTAAATTAATATGTTTACCATTAAAAGATCCCCTGTTTGGCCGTGGGCTTCTCACCAACAAGGGCTAAACTGAAATCCCAGAGCCTGTTCCTGAAGTCTTTGCTCTGGTCAAATTCCCAAGGGGAACCCGTAAACCTAAGATCCACCAGGTGATAAACTGTAGATGTGTAAATAGTCTACTAGATCTCCTCCTCCGGTGAAAATTAAACAGATACTTAAACACTCTACCAAATCAGTGCCCAAAGAAGATAGCACAGCCATCACTCTGGGTCAGATGTCAGCCCTGTCTGCGTTTGTATCAACAAGGTTTGGTCCTACTGAGACCTCAAAAGTAGCTCTTCAGATGCTGAAGGCACCTGGCATTATGTTATTGCCTCAAAGTTTCCAGCACTCCAGAGGACTGCTTAAAATGCAGACACTTCTTTCTCATCTTTTTGTTAATGAAGCCTAAATTTAAGGCCTTTAAAACAATGTGATAATGCCTCTTTAATTCCAAATCAAGTGCCACATGCTCATTAACTACAGCACTCATACAAATCGATGGATTTATTTTTGAATTTATGAAGTCTCTTTAATGGACTTCAAACTCCAAATAAAAGTACCAAAAAGGCAGCATTTCTTTCCATCACTAAAAACATCACTGCTCCTGTAGTAGAAGCACATTTCATGCAGTAAGAACATTTACAGTAAACACTAGTTAATATAAATGAGCATCCATCAGAGGGAATGTACCTTGCTAAGAAATCTTGGCCCCTTTCATTGATCTAGTCAATTAGAAATTGAATCTTTCTAAAGTTAAGAGCATCAGCTGGTTTGACCTTCTTTCAGAAAACGCATTGTTAGGAATGGGAGGAGAGTAGCTGTGCTCCACATACAGTTTGAAATACTTGGTAGATGGAAATACACACATATTTCAGGTAAAGTTCCAGCATGCACACACAGAAGGAAAAAAAAAAAAAAAAAAAGCCCAAATCTCTTAGCAGCACAGAAAAATAACACTGATCTCCAGAAATAAAAGTCTCACTTGAAAAAGCATCACTTGCACACATGCCTAACTTGAGCTTAATCCACTGCTAACATCAGCATGGTGGCCATCAGCAAGGCCCATTGTAACCGTATTCGGTTTTACCAGAAAAGCAGGGTTACATCAGCACCATTTCCAGTGGGAGATTCTCCAGGTAAAACTTGGAGCTGCTACAAGGACTCACGCTGGGGGTGAGGCAGTAGCTCCCATCCTCCCCCTGAGACTCTGTGTTGTACCAGTGCCTCCGTGTTTCTGATAAGGCGCTGGACCCAAGCTCTGACTTATGGCCACTTAAAGATACTATAGCACTTTCCACTTGCAGGAACAAGAGTGTCAGAACCAGTGCCTTGGCTGCAGTCCAACTCAGTAATTACTTTTTGCATTTCTAAACATTGCCGGTGTAGAGGCGGGCAGAGGTTATTTTCTACTATTGAGTAACACCAAGTCACAAAGAAGGGCCAGAAGAGCTGGCTGCATTTCAGTGGGAGTGGGAGAGATCTCCGTGGTCTGTAAAGTGTTTGGGGATCCTTCAAGATGAAAGGTTCATTAACAATTGGAAGTTAATATTAGCATAATAATCAGTCATAGCTCTTCTTGTAAAACCTACTCAAGAGATCCCACGCTGCAGGTTTCCATTCTCCAGAGCAAATTTATACGTGTTTCCCAATCTGCAATGAGCAGAGACCAGCAAGAATTTTCCACTTGAATGATTTTCCAATAGGAAATGCAGTTTCTTAGGAAGCAGGTTACTGGGGGGGAGAGGGATAGTTAACTGAGGCCCAAATTACTATTTCTCCATTTGGTGATCAGAAGACTAAAATTAATTTTTAACTTGTTTGGTCTGAAAAAGAACATATCAATTTGCTGAAATTATTGAAATGTAAATGTTGTATAGTTAAAGACTTTCTTTATGGAATACAATTCAAGAGATATCATTTTATGATAAGAAGGGCAATTCAATATAAATATATGTACTCTTGGAAAGGATTAATCTCTTTAATATGGAAATAATGCAAAAAAAAATTTTACATATATTTTCTAGATTAAATATTTCAATATTTCTTTTCCAAATAGCATTTTTTCTTTTGGAATTGTGTTCAGGAAGTATTAGATAAGCCAAATGCTTAAAGAACCACTTAGTTTCAGATCAAGGTACATTTTTAGCACTGATTCAAAACAAAAATTTCAAATTGTCAATGATCAAACAAATCCATCCTTCTGTGATTCTAACACATAAAGGTGATGACAGTTACATTATTGGCTATTATTTGCTTCTCATGCTTTCACCAGGACCGAGTATACAATTTCCATAGCAATATCTGTGATTTTCACCAGTAGCTTTTTTCTAGCATTAAGTGAATTAATTGTCACTATACTGACATGAACTGGTGGTCTTTGATCAAGGGTACTTCTACCCGTTGCCACCCATTCAACAAGACTTATGATGAGGAAGCATGACAATCAGGTACAAGTTTGAATGAGAAAATGAGTTATTTTCCTTTGTAAGATGCTCCAGTGGAAGAAACTCACATACCTACGCTACACTACTGCTGGGCTTGTCATGCTGCCCAAAGAGGTAGTCATCATCAAGAGGTAGTAACATCATCAGCTTCTTTAATGAGGACTTTTTTTTTCAGCAAGAGAAAAATAAAACTCAATCTTTTAGGAAAAGAAACCTGCAGATAAACCACAGGATGTTTTTTTTTTTCTTTTTCTGTGCTCTTGTTTTTCATTTGTTGTGGTTTTTTATGTCTTGGAAACTCAGACATCAAAAGCAAGTCAGAATAGTTGGATGCTTAACTAATTAACTAGTTTTCGTCTAAGTTGCAGAAATGCAGACAACAAATTTCTTTCACCCTGCAACCAAAGCAACAATGAAAAATATGAGAGTCCAATTGAAATAAAGGATATTAGCCTTTACATTTAAAATTAAGTTCTGAAGGAAAAAAGCAATTTTCAAACGTATTAGCTGGGTGAAAACAGAGAACCCAATTTCCAAAACCCACCTGGAACAGGAAAAATAGCAAATTTAATAAGTATTGTACAAGTGAGCATGTTCTCAGGTTCCATAATGCACTGCAAGACATTGGTATTAAAAACTGTTATTCAAAGTCATTCCCCGAACAACTTTTTTTTTTATTTTATTTTAATCAATTCAATCATGCAACAATTAGTCAAGAGTTTGATGATCACTTTTGCTGATCCTTTAGATTTCAAAGGCTGAGGAGGAACCAAACTACAGCAATTTCATCTTAATTCAAATGTCAACCCTCTTAGTGAACCTTGCACATTAGTTGGGGTTTTAGTTAGATTTATCGTGCTACAAGACAGACTTTTCTCACGAGAAAATGGTGTCTTGATTAGTACTGAATGTGCATCATGAGAGACTCCTTGGATTACAAAATAATGACCAGTTTCTACCCAGCACTCCTGTGTCTTTTACCTTTATAACACTATCAACCAAGCGAGTTGACACAAATTACCTCATTTTGGCTCTGACGCATCATTTTATTTCCATTTACCACTGACTTAAGCACACATAATTACTAACTTAGGTCACAAACAAATGTGACGGACAAGTTTCACACTGAGTAAAATGTTTTATTACAAGGCATTACTATCAACCTAAGTTAATTAATTAAAATTAACATAAGCTGTTGGCTAATTGCAGCCCAGGAGAAATTCTACTGCACCCGATGGTATAACATTGGAAAATTATCACAATATTTTAAAGCTTGACAAGTTCCAGTGAAAAGCTGAACGTTAATAGAAGCAGGTTACCACAGTAAATAGACAAATGCTGACTTTTAGCATGGAAATAGATGTGCTTTCAGCTTTGCAGTTGGTACAGAAGCAGAAGCTGCAGCAATGCTGTTCTGAAAATTTCTGTATTTGCATTGCAATACAAACATCCTTTAGATAAAGTGGAATTTTTCATCAATCTTCTGACTACAGCTGCATGAAACATAACCTCCCTGATGGCAAATGCCAAAGAAATTATATTAATGCCCAAAAAATTATATTAAATTCTTCTGTGAGCAAGTGAAGAAGAGGAAAGCCAATCAGTATATTTCATTTATGTGACTTTAAGGCCCAGGGGAGATTGGTTTAGTTATGTTGCCTAAACAGAAAATGGCAGCTCCACAAATGTATTTAGGAACCTAATTCTTACCTAGGTGCCTATCTGCCCTTTAGGTTCATGGGAATTCAAATCTTTAAGTCCTTCTGTGGCCTTCTGTCATGTGCTTCCTTGGAGATGGCGACATTTGTAAAAATCAAGGGTTTTTTTCTGTTTACAACTTTGTTCACAAGGAATAACTGAACAAGAGATGGATCCATCTACAATATTTTGAACACCCAAAATTCAAGATGCTAGTGAGAATCTCCATGCTCACCAGAACCACCAAGGGGGTGCAATGGCTTGCTTTAACGTGTATGCTACCACTCCATGGCTGTTTGGCAATTCAGAGGTTTTGAAATATCCCCACCCTTGATAGACTTGAGACACCACAGCAGATGGACAGGTTTAAAAAAAAAAAAAAAGAGAGAGAAAACAGTTTTGAAAGGAGAGTTTCCCATCCAAGGAAGTCTGAGCAGCCTCCCCTCATGCCATGGTGCTGCTCCAGACAGGATTAGTGAGAATGTAAAGAGAGTTTGGGGGCTGTAGTGAAACACAGCAAATGTGACCAGAGGAAATATGTCCTTACCACCTGAGTAGGTGTTTGTGTCATTTCTCTCTCCTGTGGTCTCAGTGAGCTGCCAGGAGTGCTGGCTTGGCCAGCCCCAAACTCACAACTTCAAAGAACTGTTTCATTCCATCACCAACAGAAAATTTTAGAATCATAGAATAATTTTGGTTGGAAAGGGTCTCTGGAGGTCATATGGGTCCCTCTCACTCCAGACTGGTCCATCTTCCAGGTTAGCTCCAAAGCACCAAGATGCAGTACCCAGCTGGAGCTTCTGCCTAGGTCTGTGCAGTACGTAGCCACAGAGTTTATTAAAGCTCTCAAGACCATTTGCTGGAAGCAGCTTCTGTTAATAAAGTCTTTTACTTATCTACTGTCAAATGTATAATAACTATGCTGTTCATATAGCTGCTTAAAAGCAGCACATTAATTTCAATTAAACTGAAAAATACAGAGGAGGGGGGGAGACTGTGAGGTTACCAAGTTTATGGGAACATATTAATCACTGACCTGGGCAATATTTAATGCAGTATGTTCTCATGTCCAGTCCACACTCACTGACCAGTACACTGCTACCTAAATGTCTATTCCTATTTGCCCTAGATCACACTAAGCTAAGCAAACTGCTGTCCCCCTTTGCTTTCTTTGTAGGCAAAGAATACCCAGTACTGATACACCTTTCTGTATTTTGTTTGCAGTTTTACAACCTTACAAAAGTCTGCTTTGTCTAATACTACCTTTTAAAGGAGTTAATGCTAGAAGAAATCAGAAGTCATTACCTATATGATCTTTATTGCCTCCCGGTGTTTTGGTATTCCTGGGATTATTTCAATTCCTAAAGAACCTCCAAACCTGAGACAGTTGAGCCACCTAAGAAATATTTCTTGGCTTGGTCTCCTACCCATTTGGCAGGCTATAACTTGTGGCAGCACTGAAGCATAGCAACACTTTGAAAGGTAACCATAATCTGGTTGTGTTCACAGTTATGCAGTTTTTGTTCCCTTAGTTGCATTCTTCCCCTTTCTCATTCTCTTCAGCAAAGACCAAATTTTATATGCATTTTTGCAAACCATTTATTCACGGTAGTGCTAATGCACAGGGGAAAGGTTTGGCTTCCATAAAGCCCACACCTCTAGGACAGACTTTCCCCTGACCTGGCACCGCTCCTGCAGGCTGACACCAAAGCTCCCGCACCAGATCTCTCAACCCACCCATGGAAACTGGGGCAATGTCAGCTGCTTCCTATCATGAGAACAGGTGAAGGAATTAGGCCTTTTGACAGCAAAACCAGGAGCAATTCATTAGTGTGATAAACCACAGAGACAGATTTTGTGTTCATCAGGGTCACAGTATCCTTATTGTCCTTTTTCTCACTGTACTTCGGTGGAAATTCCAGGTGCAGCAAGCCTGATGGTTAAACTTCCATGGCCCAGATATTTTATTTCACTTTATTGCAAGGCAGAAGATTAAATTCATCTTAGTCCTTATTTGTCTAGAAGTGAAAAATGTCATGAGAGTCATATAATGGTTCCTTAAATTGACTATGAACTAACCCTACAGATAGCCCGTGCAATGAGGTCTCCTGGGTCAGTAGAGCAGGGTAGGGCAAGTGTGTCAGATCATGTTGTCTCTAATGGTTTGGCTGGTAGGTGCAGAGATCTGTTGCTGAAATGTATTGCTGAATTTTCCACTTAACACCAAGACTATTGTACTTTGACTTTCCTCCATGGCCTGGGTCCTGTAAGCAACAACTGGAAGCACAAAACCCCCTAGATGAGCCCGCTGCCATGAGCTCAGGTGCAATATGAGGATGCAGAGATGTGGAAGAAAGACCCAAGCAAAGGAATGAGAAGCAGATTATCTTTTCTAATGTATTTATAATTCTTATTTTTGTCTGCATTTGATGTGGTAAATCCCAGAGAAAACTAAGGGAATGAAAAAAAACAAAACAAAACAAAACAAACCAACACCACCACCACCACACCCTGTTTGGCTATTTTATTCCTGTCCAGAAGTCTGGAATATTTTTTTCTGAAGCATTGGTGTATCATGAGATTCCTGTTCTACTCTCTCTATTGACAAAAGTAATCATGCATGCTGTAGTTAAGAAAGTAATATTCTTTGTCTTTCTAACAAAGACTTTAGTGCTACAATGACAGGTCAAAGGGTTGCACACTGACCTGCAAAGGGAAAAAAAAAAAAACCTCCCATAAAACTAAATGTCTTTCAGAGTTACAATTATTTGCAATTATCTAATTCAGCATAAAAGGCAAACATGATGTCACAGGGTCTTTGATACTATAAAAGGCTCTTTTTGTGAAAGGCCTTTGATCCCTACTAATCCACACGCCAGGTATTGCTGATTTAATTGCCTGAAATGTAAATATAAATTACTGAGCAGATCTTTGTGCTAATTTTATTTATGGAAATTGGTTTTTTTATAGATTTTTTCACACTTGTAAGAGTTCATGTTGCATTTCTATAATATTTTAATGAGCTCTACATAGATACTTTAAATTATAGAGAAAGAATAATAACCATTGTGCACTTGATAACATTTGCTCAGAAACACATGCGATGGAGGAGGGAACGGTACTGACTTTATCACGTGTGCCGGTGTGTGTGTGTGCATGTGTGTTCTGCAGGAAAATGAATTATATCTTCCTGAATATGTCTCAGGAGTATGATTTCTCACATTTAAAACACATGCCAGCTTCAACTTTTAATCCCCATTGAAAAAAATGAGGTAGTTTATGCTATTAATACAATTCTTTTTCTTAGACCTCCTGTGTTTTCAGTTCTTTTAATTCTTTATCATTTTGCTTCTTTTGGAGTCAACTGCATACCTGTATTGCCACTACAAGTGTAGGGTGAAGAGAAACTGAAGTTGATTTTGCATAACAAAAACTTAATATAAAATTGATGTAGTGGAATAGCTAATTCAGGGCTACATGTGTAAAAAAAGCAGAAAGAGAATCCTAAAAAAAACAGTGACATTTCTAAAAATTGTTTCCTACAAGAAGTCCTTGTGCAACCTCCCCTGCAGAGCACGCAGCTATTGGCTGTAAAGTGTCTCTCCCATGGAAAGGGAACTGTATGAATATCTCCTCATCCACATAAGGATTTCTTGGTAACCCTAGTGAAATAAAACAAAGGGATACTGGCTGCAGAAATCTCTGTTGCCTTTTAATTATACGTGGTATTTTGGTATTACCCATTAATATGCATTCTTCTCACAGGAGTCTAAAAAATTAGCAAAGAGTAAGAAGAATTATTTTACCACGCTAAGAAAAAGAGCAAAGATTTACCCTAAAATGACAATCTGAGCCTAAACAATGACAGCCATTGTCTTGCAATAACATCTGAAAATTGAGAAGTTGCTGGCCTGAGGTGAATCTCGGGGCAGCGAACACAACCAACTTTCAAAACATTATTAGCTAACATCAATAACTCTATCTTATTAAAATCTCCAATGATAGCAGACGTAAAATCACCTTTGTTAATGGAATACAAATATGCCTTCCTCGCTGCGCTGAAACCAGGCTCGCTCCCACTTCGGAAAGCATCGCGAGTAGGGGGGTTTGGAAGAGGGGACACTCAAATATTAACACTGGTCAATGACATTACTGATAGAAAAGAAAAGAAAGAAAGAAAGGAAAAGAAAGGGGGGGGGGGGGGAAGAAAACTCCAATTAGAAGTATCCTGGGGTTATTAGAGATAACACTGCTCATATCCAATTAAGATGAAAACCATTTTACCAGTTTAATGTGCCACCTCTGGCAGTTTTGGTTTATTAGTTTTATCAGACTTCAGAACTGAAACTCACGGTGATATGTATGCTGTGTACTAGAGAGATAAATGTTAAGGCTTAAGAGATTAATTAGTATAGAATAAGATGCTTGAAATGTTGTCCCTTAACCAGGGGTATTGTGCAGTTTCTCAGGGAAAAAATACTCCTTTTCTGAAGCATTCCCTTCAAAGGCTTACTTTGGATATTGTGGCAGGAAATTACCTACCTGGAGCAAGGAGATGTGTTAACTTCCCTTGCTACCCATACATGCAGGTGTGTCTGATACACAGCTAAGCCAACACAAAGCCACCTTTCCATGCTATGGAGAAGATCATGACCTCAGATGAAAAGCTGAGAGCAGGGCGGGTTGGGTGGTAGACCCCTCTCAGCCCTCTGGTTCACCTGTTGAACTCAAAAGATTGTTTCAGTTTTACCAGCTCTGTCTCATTTGGAGAGTGTGGGATATCAAGGAGGCAAATGATCAAAAAAAGGAAGAAAAAAAATAAATCAAACACACTTTTCTTTTAACATCTGGTGTTTCATCAGCAAATGTTACAAGAGAATCCTCATGTAAAGGCTATGAGCAAAAGGCAAATCTCTTACAAACTATGGAGCAGGGCCTAAGAATAGAGATGAGATGGAGGGAAAAAAAACACCCTAGAATCTGTTATTGTGGAGATGAAAACTCATGATTGCTTCCATACTGAATAATCACCAGAACAACTGTAAAATCACCAGAGTAACATCTGTGCTATACAGGCCTCTAAAGACAGCCCCTCTAAAGTTGGGGCAGCATATTTGTACAAAGCAAATTCTTCCTCTAAGAGGACAAAATTCTCCTGCAGCATTTCCACAACTTCCTTCTCTGGGTGGATCAAAAGTAGCTTTTATTAATCCCACTTCCTAACCAGGATAAAATTAGCAGTTTTGAATGAAATATGGAAATCTAGAACAGAAGTCTTTCCTTTTTTTAACCGACAATTTAAAGCCAGAGAAAGCACTGACAATTGTTTGAGGTCCCATTAATCTAAAATGTGAAACACAGCTCAATTCTTCATTCTATTCAAAATAAATGCCCAGAAATGTAATGATTTGAAAACCAGCAGAACAGTCCTATGCCAGGTAAAGAGAAATAAGTGGTCTTTTTCAGCATCTGTTTGCAGGTTATCAAACTCCTTGACTCATTTACATTGCAAATCTCAGTTTAACAAGGACAGAGTTAAGAAGAGTTTGTTACAGTTCTCAAGAAATAACTGAGAAATAGACTTTGACTTCTTGATCAGGCAACCTCTTTTGAGAATTTTAATCAGGCTATATGATGAATCCAGAATTATGGAGTTCACACAAGTAGTGGGTATGCCCAGTCTGAACTACATGAGAGTTTACTGGGTTTCCAGCAGTAAAACCTTAAAGCCAATCAGAAGAAATCATAAGCAGTGAGGTTTCTTACAGACTGCTACAGCTTGAGAAGTAAACACATTAATATGTGTATATTTATATGTATGCAAACATAGACATATGTATTGTTATTACATTTCCTTATCAAAAGCTCTACTTCATATATTTATTTGTACTTTATTTCAAGAATTTAAAAAAAAAAACCAGTTAAATATCTACCACAGGACTAGAGACCAAGTACAGTGCAGTTCTAATGCCACTGGCACCACCAATTTTGTCTTTGCCTGGAAAAACAGAATCTAGAACAAATAAAACTCAAGATAACATAAAGTAGTCCAATGACAACTCATATACAGTACTTCTAAAATACTTCAGTTATGAGCACTGACACTGTATATTTTATCAATGACTTACTAATGTTCTAATTGTTGCTGCTGCTCTCATTTTTTTCAACTTTTTGAATAATACAGGTCTAAAGTTTGAGAAACATTTTCATGAGAGCATTTTCATTCCCTGTTACCAGAAAAACAGTATCAAAAGCTTATCATTTCATTGCATTTTTGATCAATAGTTTTAACAAATAAAATGAAGCCTCTAATATCAAATTAACAAAGAAAAGCTTTCATCCTGGGATCACTTTTGTATATTCTTAATTCAATGTATATAAAGAATTAATTTCAAGATTATAACCATCACATCTATTTTCACCATCTTCAGCATTTATTTCACTGTAGAATAAGGCTGCCCCTTCTTCACAGGCACTAAAAAAGAAAAAAAAACCCTGAAAAATATCTCTGCTTGTTTAGTCACTGTGATTAATCTAGCTGAAGGTACATGAACAAAAAGAGAAGGGTCTTGAAGTCAAAAGGCCCACAGAGTAGCTGAATCTCTGATTGACTTCAAGCAATGTATCCAATTAATGTCCCCCTTCTGCTAAAATCCCTACAATAGTTTCCCTATTTCTCAATCTATTTCTCTCTGAAAGAGTTTCATGTCCACCCACATATAAGGCCCATAATTTGTGGCTAAATGGCAGCTGCAGCTCAGTGCTGGAGGCCTTTCCTCAAATTGGTCTTTAATTGGTATAATCAGGAGCTTGAATTATTGGTTCAACCAAAGGAAAAGTATTCATTCGAACCAACAGGATCGCTCTCTCTTTTTCTTTTAAATTAGCAATAAATTAATGACTTTTCAAGATGTTAAAGAGAAACTAAAACCTATGCACAAAAGATGGGATTCATTAATAAAAGCCAGTCGGTTTCATTCTCATTAAGGAGAAGAGCATTTAGGCAGCGACTTCAAGTCTTTTAAAAAAATTAGCTAGGGAGAAGCAGTACAGACTTGGGTGGGTACAATTGCAAATCAAGATAACTTGAACCGTGACCTGAAGAGATCATCAACCTAAGAGGACTTTGGGCTGGCTTCCTTTATCCCATACAGCCTCTTTTCTTTTGCAAATTCTGCTGAATTGTGACAGTTTTTTTTGTTTGGGTTTTTGGGGTTTTCTGGTTTGTTCTAAAATGTCAGGCGCCATCTTTTAATCCTTAAATGTAGCTTGATAAATTAATTCCAGATACTGAATGCAGTTGAAGGGCAGGAATTGGATCAGCCATTCCTATTATCCTGAAATGGACTCTGACTCAAAAGCAAGCTCCTGTAAGGGCTCAGGTTGTGTTCTTCCCTCTGTTTATTTAGTGCCTGGTTTTAATGGAAGAATTTATCTTGATGGGAGCCTTTGGTCTTGAAAAAATTTATAAATATTTAATGGGTCAAAATCATCTGCTTTTGTCAGAAAGCCAGAGCATTTACATGTTATAACCCCAGGACTTCTGAGACCTGAATCCTTTTCCTCATAACCATGGTTTTGTTGGGATAGTTAAAACTTAGAAATTATGCTCATACAGAGCAAGGCTCATAACCTCCTCTAAAGATTTGTAAGCAGGAAAGCTCCTTTCCCTGGCCATTGGTTTGGGGAAGACTACTTAAAGTGATGGCAAAGAAGCATTCACTAATTAATGCAACATTATGGCTGTGGACAGCAGAACCATGGACTTGATCTCCTATGTCAACAGATACCTACACAGTGAAGGACAGAACTCAAAAGAGTTCCCATTACTTCAGCACATGGAGAAACTGCAGCATGTCCCTTCTTCCTGGGATCACCAGCTGGGACTAGGGCAGCTGTGAAATCCCTCCCTAGCAAGCAGGGATGAAATTCCTTCCAGATTCATCAAGTAAGAGAATTAAAAAAGTATGGCAGGTTTCAGTAACACAGGAACTTTCTTTGCTTGCACTCTAAGCAGAGGTGACTTTACTATTCAAAATGCTCCAGAAAGCTTTGCAACATCTAAAGAGTTATAGATATCTGCAATATCTGCAGCAACAATATTTTCCACCTCTTCACAGGAAGTTCAGCTTCAGATGCTTCCAGTTTGGTCTGGATCAGGGACACAGACTCAAGAAGGAATAGCCATAAAAGGTCTCATGCACTCAGATACAATTCCCCTTTAATCATCATCTCCTTCAAATTAGCCAAGCATCAGGCCATCTCATTTTCTTGCATGGAGATGATGGAAAGAAGAGAGCTGACCTGTTCTCCCACTACGTGGAGCAATGGAAATCATAGAATCATCGTAGAACGATCTGGGCTGGAAGGGACCTTTAAGAGCCATCTGGTCCAACCCCCCTGCAATGAGTGGGGACATCAACCTAAAAGTGGGGTTTGCTCCTTCTCCTACCCAGCCATGATCTTACTCCAGTGAAGAGATCTGGCATGGTCAGGAGAAGCACTGGCCTTTTGTCCGGAAGTCTTCAGCTCCTGTTGCTGCCGACTTTAGCAGTGAATTGGAACTACCATCCGTTTGCTGATTATGTTGGACAAAAGAATCAAAATTACTATCTAACAGCTGAGTCACGTGCTCTTTTAGCTTCCCCCTTTGCAAGAGCAATTTTTCAACCACTTCTTGCCAGGTCTCAATCAGAGCTCTTCTTAGTTGGAATTACAACAAATAGGAAAATAACGGTGCTTACAGCATTTAATTATCATGACTGAAATATTATTGTAGTCTCTCTTGGCCCTGACGTGGTGCTAGAATTCCTTAAGGTGACATTTCCAAGGCACAATGAAACATATTTTACATGAGATTCCTTAAAACCCATCAATTATGCATGCTACAAAAACTTGTTATTGTACCCTGAGGACACGATCCAAACACCAATTGTGGTTATTGGCGATCCACAGGACTTGGATCATATCCTAAATCAACTGTATGGCCAGCTATCAAAGTAGTAGATTTTTTTCTTCATTTTCTGACTACAGTCTTTAAAGGTTGACTCTTCCTCCTTTACTGTCTTTAAAATACAGATAAATATCTCCCACCTTATGAAGATTTTTTCCTTTTTTTTTTTTTCTACTTGGATAGATTAGCAGAATCTTTTGAATTTGATGATTTCTATATTAAACAGTGTGTGAGTACACGTATGCATGTGTATATGTGTATGAGTAATCCCCAAATATGTTTGTAAGATAGTAACAAAGTGAACGCCCAGATATTAAGAACACTACCCACGTAAGTAACATAAAGCAGCTTTTTTCCCATGTTTTATTAGGAGTCAGATTCCTACTCAGAGTAAAGGGATGTAACATCCTTTCACTCAGTGAAGTTCAACAGACTTGCTTCAGGTTTTCTCCACTCACATGTTACCACCAGGAAATTATTTACAAGCCTCTTATCAAAAGTTCTTTTGATGTCTAAGAGAGTTGTGAGTTATTTCGACGCAGCCCTTCCGCATTCACCACCTTGTCGTAAAAGTTAGAAAGATTGGCATAAAAATACCCAATAAGAGAGAAACTTAGTTAATGCAGTGGATTAGTGACTGCTTTTTTTTTTTTTTTTCTTTCCCCTCCCTTTTAAAATCTGAATATTTAACACCAAGAGAGAAACCCGTCCTGTTTTTTGGCTGGAATAACAGCAGTTTCTGTTTCTAACCTGGGAAGAATGTGATGGGGATTGAAAAGCACCCCTGTCCTATTGTTAGACTCCCCCAGCACTGATCCTTGCTTTTAACATCATAATGAAGGATGCTCTTTAGTGGATTATCTTGAGAAGGGATTAACTCCTTCAAGACTTCTTAGGAGGCAAGGTGTTTTGAGCCCTAAATACACACCAATTGCCTGCTTAACTTTTCATCTTATTTTGAAAACTGCCCAGCTGGAATTCAAATTCTTTTCCATAGAGCTGAATTTTCTTAGTAGCAAAGTTTGAGTCAGGGGCAGCAGATGCTAAAAATAAATACTGTTCATTTAATCGTGTGCAGCCAAATGTTTTGGATACTTTGCCGAGACAGGCATGGCAGGATAAGACTCAATCAAAACTTTGCTGCGAATTCAGCAAAGCTTTAAATTCTGTCTCTGTCGCTCAGGCACATGAAATAAGTCTCCACAGCCTAACCTTTCTTATAAGGCTTTCTTTTTAACATGACAGAGAGACATAATATAGACAGGCAGATAGATAGATAAAGTACATTCTGTGACATATTATACAGACTTTTTTTTTTTCTTTTAATTTGTATTAATATATCACTTCTCTAAAGAATTAATAAGGCTGCACGTGGATGTGCCTTGGGATATTGATGCTGTAGGCAGAAATACATGTACACACACGTAGACGTACACACATAGAGATACATACACCCATATGGATACACGCACCCATACATCACTCACAACCCTTAATACACATACATATATATATGTATATATGGGATTTGGCCGCTCTACCTTGGCTTTCAACAACATCATTATCAGCATTGTTTTATGACACATTTGCTGTAGCATACAAAATGCCTAGTATGAAAAAAAGCCCTGAAAAGAGGACTAATTGCTCTATAATTTATAATCAAGTGACTTCTTCAACCTATGCTTCTTTATCTTAATAACCATTCATTTGTGTCTGCCTAATTTATTGGAAGTGAAATCTTGTATTTGTTCCACGTTCATCTTATCCCTCAGCTAACCTTGTCTCCATTATTAACCTACTCCATTGTTTCATATTCAGCTTGGCAAGGAAGGAAGGAGATTCCCCCCAAATTTTTTTCCTTTCTTGTCACTTTTCAATTTACTAAAAACTCATGTTCTGCAAGGCCTGAGGTATAAAACTGCTTCTTTTTGTTGACAAGGTTGTTGGGTTTTGGGGGTTTTTTTTGTTTGTTTCTGCAGAACTGGCTGAGGGGGTGGGGATTTGAAGTATAATTTTCACAGAAAAACAGAAGAAACTTTTACTTGGTTGTTTTGGTTTGTTTTTTTTTTTTAAAGAAGGGAAGTTCTCAGCTTTCCTGGTTTGCTATCCCTGTTTTTTCTCCTTTCCTTTTGGCACTTTCTGCAGCTACAACATGGATAATTTGCAAGCAACATAGATAATTTACAACTTCATAAACAAGTTTTTTCAATTGGATTACCGAGCCTGATATATGAAAAAGAGTTTGCTAAAAATGACCAGATGATTCTGAGGGAGAGTTTTCTCCTATTTTAACAAATGGAGAAGACCCAGGTGCACTCTTATTGTGAGCTAAATGAAATACCCTCTTATTCATTTTTGTAATAATAACTGTATTCCACAGACTATGCTTTAATTGTAAATAATCCCCCACATTCTTTCAGTGTAAACTCTTTAAGGAGTCATGAATTTTATTTATACTCTCTCACTCTTTGAGAGTCTTTTGTTTATTTGCTGTTTAGTTCTTTGTGAAATAACACTCCCAGAAGAAAATCCCCCTCTCTGCTTAAGGAATTAGCCCAGAGACAAAAGCAGGGAATTCTTTAAGCCTTGTTTTGTGCTAAGAGAAATGTTTGACATTTCTGTGGAGAGGTGTTTAGTTTGGATTCATTAGGTCTTAGGGACTCTTTTCTCTTTTTTGGCCTTTCAGTTTCTGTCACTGTTTTTTTTCTGTGTTTGGTAGACTGAAGAGAATTTACCAATGTGTAATTAGGTTTCCTACATTTGAATAGCAAAATCCAGTTGTGTTTTAAATAGGCGAGCTAAGCATTCCCCTCAACCAGTGGGCCCAAACCTGAAACCTGCTTTGTGAGCAGACGAAAGAACGGCAGAAGGAGGAAAAAGGCTTCCCCGAGGTTACTTAATGCTTGAAACAAACACCAATAGGGCTCCACTAGCACAGCTCCCTCGGTTGTAGCAAATGGGGAAGCTGTGGTCTGGAAAAACACAGAGTTCCCCTTAAAATTGGGCCTTAGAATGATAAAAACATATGCAATGTGTGAAGTGCTACAGCTTCCTTCCTCTGGTTTATGTGGCTCGAAAAAAATCAGCATAAATCGATACTATGTCATATTACTTGTAATGGTATATAAAAGTTTTATAAATAAATTCTATTGAATTAGAATTATTAGCTCAGCCTGGCATATTTACAACAGTTTGACAATAGCAACACAACTGATGATCCAAGGGCAAAAATATGTGGCAAATACACCTGAAGTTGCATAGCACAGAGGTTTTGTTTTGGTTAGGAAACACAGGTAAGGCTGTTAGGAGGAAAATGAGGCTGCAATTGTAAAACAAAAAGAGTAAATCATGGGTTTGTAATAAGAGATGAAGAGGAAGCCATCCGCTGAAACAGCTGTTTTGATCATTTTGAGCTGTTTGTGTCAGTGCTAGCACTGGGCTGCTTTCTTTTGAAAATGGCAGAAAGGAATGTGCTGGCAATTTCAAATTTTTTTCTTCCCAGATCCTTATCGAAGTGGGAAAACCATCCAAACTGATCTTTCCTTGAACAGTTTCCATTTTCAAGCAGTCAGCAAATTTCCAGTGAATAAGCAATTTTCTTTTAAAAAAAAAATCCCAGCAGACTAGAATTTGAAACCTCATTCTTAGCCAAAGCTGTGTTTGTAGGTAAAAACAGCCTGAAGTTATCCATTGGGGCTGTGCAACATAGTGGAAAATCAGAAGGTTAAAGACCAAGCAGAGTACAAAAAAAAATCAGCCCCAGAGTACATACATGCCATCCCCTAGACATTAACATGGCGGTTTTACCAAATTTATCTTTGTACAGAAGCTTTACCTCATTTCTCTCTCCTCTTCTTTAAATGTAAATAGGCTGTTAAAGGACATTTTTAATAATGAGTTTCCTACTTATTTAACCATTTCATTCAACATTGCCCAGATTTATTGACTGTCAGAGCTTTCTGCCTTTTCTGTTTTCTCTGGGACTTCCCTTCTGGGTGAAGAATGTCACTGCTGAAAAACAATGTCATTTAGCTGGCTTTTTAAAGCTACAATAGTTATGAACTCTAGATCATTTTTTATTTGCTAACTGACTGCTGCCAAATACAGCCAATTCATCTGGTGGAAAGACTTCATGCAATAGCTAACAAATCTGGAATATTCTTCTTTGGTATATCTGGCAGTAACCACCTGTTGTGATGCCAAACATACAGTGTGAAACATATCTGGATGTTGACAGACTTCAGTTTCATTGCAGAGCATCACTGCTATAACATAGAAGTTTGTTTTTCTGCCTTTCAAACATGATGAACACCTGCTCCTCTCATTGTGTTCCTATTTATTACTGCTTTTTCATCTTTAATTCAAGTCATAGTTGTGGGTTCTGATTGATAGAAGAGCTCTCTGGAGTCTTTCCACTGACTTCAGTGATTTTGATACTGGTCCCAGAGGTATAGGTGCATAGGCTTTTTTAGGTATGTATTATTTGCACAGCCCTCTGCCTGTGTGTACAGATACGCCATTTGAGACATTAAAATTTCCCCTGTTAACACAACCAGAGATGACCCAGAGCCCAGGAATCCTCTCCTTGAGAAACAAAAGATGCTGAAGGAAGCTGTTGAGAAGTAGCAACCGGTTGCTATGAAGCTGGATTTCACCATAGATGTCCTTTTTACCACCCAAAACTTTCACCTTGGCACAATTTGAGAGCCTTGGATATTTACTGAAGATTTCCAGCAATTTCATAGCTATACAGCACCTGGCAGTCCCAGGCCTGGCCAGTACAAGTGGTGTGCAGTGATACTCTCTGTGTGCACAGCAAACCTGAGATCCTCTGGATGGATGCATCAGATTTACTGCACATGCTCTGGTCTTCTGTCAGCAAGCATGCATAGGAATCTATAAGCAAGTGCTTCTCAAGAGCCTACGGCTGCTGAGAAAAGTCACTGACAAAAGTGTGAGAACATGCAGATTTCTTTTCTCCTTTCCAGCAAGAAACTCTTACAAGGGAGACTCAGAAAGGGACATGACACTTTCCCTGCTGTCATACCTGAGATCCACAGAGAACCTAATGCATGTGTCCCTAATGATGAGAATATTGGGATTTCCTCTTGCATAGGAAAACAAACAAACAAACAAAACCCAAATGTCATTTGTTCATTTGCTTTTTTAAGACAAGTTCATGTTGAAAATATTTTGGTCCTGAAATAGGTCAAAAGCAATTTAGTTCTGCCAGATGCATTCTTTCCACTTCTGTAGGCTGTGCTATATCTTACATGATGCTACAACATCCTGCTCTTTAGCTGAGAGGACACAACTCCTTGTGGATGAAGTCCAGTCTTTAGCAGAAAAGGGGAACGCAGGAAGATGTGTTCTGTGGACTACCTTAAGTAGGCAAAGTTACTGCATGAAATACATGGCATCTTGGGTCTACTGAGCAGCAGAAGTCCTAGCTGGATGCATATAGTACTACCTCCTGGAGATGCAAATTATTGCAAAGCCTTCTTCAGAGAATGCATTCATCTTCCTATCAAAGTTTTTTTTTTAACAGAAGAGTGTAATCTTTACTACTAAGGAGGGGAAAAAATAGGACAGTATCTCCAGACACAGAAGAAATCATAATTTCATTATTTTTCCTATATTTCCTGTATTCCAACATTTCCTGTAAGGCAGTAGCCCATTCATGACTGTGCCAATAGTAGAACTTTTAGAAAAGGTGCATAAAATCCTGGATAATTACGGAGTAAATTTCCTCCTTAACTCTATTAGTCAGTAGTTGGCTTCTGTCCTGAAGCATAATTGTTTATATCCCTAATGTATGGTTTCATCCTGTGTAATGTAACTGCGGATGGTCTCATTATCCATATAAGTGTTTAATAAATCCCTTTAATCCTGCTAAACTCATGCCTCAAAGATACTGTATTTTGTGGCAGTGAGTTACACATGTTAATTAACTACTACATAAGAATAATCCTGAGTATAATTTTTGGATAATTTTTTGTTAGATTGTTCACTTAAGTTTACTTTGACACTGGGCACTGCTGTTTCTTCTCTTTTTGTTGTTTTTTTTTGTAATGATACCCTAGTTCATCAATGAACTAGTAAAAAACTAGTGTTTTCCAAACAGTTAATTTTAATTGGGTATTTTAAAGTATTCACAGAAAATGGATGCCTGCTCTGTCTTCAGCAGAGATATCATCAGAGACCAGTATTGGTCTTATCTGTTTCATGCACAGAAACACAAATATAACCTGTGAGCCCAGTTAAGGTCGGGTGCAATTTCTCAGATGCTTAGCAGATGGTGCCACAGGAAAGCAGCATCCTGACTTTTGGAGTGGCAGCATCTCCCTATTCCTTGACAAATTTGGCTTCTAATTTGGTGTACAACATCTCAG
The DNA here is from genome assembly GCA_024605025.1 of Megaceryle maxima. Taxonomy (NCBI): domain Eukaryota; kingdom Metazoa; phylum Chordata; class Aves; order Coraciiformes; family Cerylidae; genus Megaceryle; species Megaceryle maxima. Next base: position 115,872 of record JANHGN010007019.1, on the reverse strand, counting down.
GCCAGGAGAGAATCCTGGACAGGCTGCTGATCAGTCTTCTGCCTTGCAAAGGTCATCTCTTCCATGAACTTAAACCACCACACCTTGTTCTGGCAGTGATTACTCACCTACAAACTGCAATACAATATTCTCCAGTCATCACGACTCTTAAAGCAGGTGATACATACTGGGAAAAAAAAAAAAAAAGCTTTACAGACTATCAGTACCATATTTAGTAGATCTGACACTGCTGAACAAATCTGTAATGTCTTTAGGACACTGATTCAGTTTTGCTAAGTGAAGGAGTCAGGGTGCTGGGCTCCAGTGCTGAGCCCTGCTCTGGCACCCTCCACCTCTCCTTTCCCTCATCTCAGGAACTACCATTTCCTCTTCCAAACCAAGCCTTACCTCTCCTATGAAACTTAATTATTTCAAAGACTAAACATTAAAGGTAAACCATGTAAATGGTGAAGGCTGTGATATCTAAGGCAGCCAGATGTAGCAAAAAGGATACAGACTGATTTCTAAAAGAGAATAGCAGCCACTAAAAATATTCACACAAAGAAGTAAAATTTCTTCAGAAGCTCCCCAAAACACACAGATTGCTCTTTTATTGTTTTTGAAATCACTTTATTTATACCTTCCTTTGCAGCACAGGTCATAGCTTTTTAATGGGTAAGAATTAAATCTGATGCTATATTTTTCAACAATATAAAATGCTGATCCTGCTTTTCTCCATATATCAGCTCTTATTACTCAATAAAAATCTGGGGTGCTTTCTCTTCTGAGGTGGACAATATAGAAAAATCAAATATTCCATTTACAAGATAAACCAGAGAGGATCTTTGGGTATTGTTAACAAAATCAAGCCCAGTTTTCCATAATGACAGTGGGACCTGGGGGGACTGTAAGTTCTCACTTGAGGATATTGTTTCCATTATCATTTGTTGGTTTTCTTTTGTTGCAAAATGGACTATTTTCTGAAGTTGGCTGTCACTTTTGAAATGGAAATCATGATGAATTATGGTACATTTTCCTTGCTATGCTTTATCAAGCTCATTAGAAGTGATGCATCGTCTGAAGTTAACGTAACAAAAGACAAAAAGCAACATAGGAGGCTTCTCTTTCTTATCACTAATGTTTACATATGAAATGAAATCATCCCATTCCACTTGTTGCACTCGATGACCATCTCTCACCAGCACACTGAACCCTCTCACTAGGGCAACAGTTTTCCTGTAATTCGAACACAAACCCGTGCTGCAAAATTTTAAAGGTGTAAGTTATCCCAAAACTTTTGTTCCTTGTCACTATCTCTCATTCTAGGTTCACTGTGATGGGGAATACATATGCCAAGAAGCTTTTCATACTTTTACAATGTTAAATGCAAAGAAGGCTGAATTTGTTCTGTAAGATAAGATTTTGGAGAGTATTTCCACTGAAATAACTGTGTAACAAAAGATGTCTTCTAAGTCTCATAGATACTGGTGTATCTTATACAGCAAGCCAAGACTTTAATCCAAAAACTAAACAGCTGTGGTGTAGTTTTCAGGCACTTAATATTTGCATAAACACATTTTTTCTTTTGCAACTTGAATCAATCTTTATATCAATAACAGAGCAAACTTCCAAACAATTGTTTGAAGGGGAGAATTCAGTGAAGCTTTTCATTATTGGAAGGAGTTCTACGTATATATTTTAGAAGAAATTTAATATCTGGAAAAATTGGACACTATTTCAAGTAGCTGGAAACATTTGGTAGAAGTACTTCCTTATATGGGCCCTGATTCAGAAAAGCACTTAAGCACATGCTTAACTGTTATCACGTGTTAAAGTGCTTTTCTGGATAGGGATCCATTCTTAAATTGTAAGCAACAGGGCTAATCCAGCACTTCTGAAGAGGCCAGTGAAACGATGCTCTTTGATTTCACCAGACTTTGTCTGACCACTCGCAGACTATCAAATCAATAGTCCAGTACTAACATATGATACTGGAAAAATAGGGGGGAGAGGGGAAATTAAAAAGGAGTGTGGAAAGGCAAATGTGCTGTCAAAGAAAGAATGGCTGTTACTGGCAAAGTAACTTTTAATTTAAAAGGCAAGGCCCTTGTATTTTGACCAAAGTGCATTATCTGGGACACTGCCCCATGACCATCCATTGTAACTGTCCACAGGCTGACAAACCCACATTTAATCCAGAGGGAAAAAAACAAAAAATTGATTGCTAAAACACACTGCAGTTCCTAAAGCAGGAGCGTACATCTTGCAACACTGAGATGCTGCAGTTCTGAAAGCCACCTTCCAGCTTGTTCCTTCCAACACTGTGAGTAGATGGGTATGAAAAGCCTCTGCTCACTGTGGCCTTTGCTTAAAGCAGCTTGAAAGAGGGAGAGCATGTGCTGCGCTTTTCTGCTAGTTTAGGTTGTAGCCACATTTTCCAAGCTCAGCTCCAAAATGAAGTGAGACTATTATTCTATGCAGTTACTGCTGTGGTTTTATTTGAATTGTACATTTGCTGTTGTAGACCCCTGAAAATAAAACATCTCGAAGTTGATGAAAATGGGGGAAGGAATCTTGTTTGCATTGGACTTGTTATATGTGCAAAACCAGTGTGGTCATCTCGATGGTTAAATAACGGGAGGAAGTGCGTGACAAGGAAGCCAAGAAAATTTGTTTTCATCTACTCCCACCTTTAATGCAGAATGACCATGAGCCTCCTTCAAATCCATTGCCTCAGTTATGTCTAGACTGTGGGGATAATGCTTTGCAGTGCAACCCACAGGCCTGACTCAACACCTAGCTGTGCTAGCCACCCCTCCCCGTCTGAGCACTCGGGTCTCCTTCCTAAGGAAACCAAGATCCTTGGGGAGAAAGAGTCTGGCTTTTGCCCCAGCTCAGATTTGGGATGTGGCCAGGGCATGCACCTGGACCCTGGAAGCCAGGAAGTATCTGCAAATCTCAGAAATCAAATATGCCCTTAGTTTCTCTACCTGTAAAATGGGCATCAGAGCTCTCATCAGAAGTCAGAGGCTCTCATCACCCATCAGAAGGATTGAGAGGTTTATTTAATTAATGTGTATAATGGTGATTTGAGATGCCAGATGCCACAGTGCTGAGCTACTATGTTGCTACATCAATAGCTAAGGAGGAGGGAAGACACTAAAGACATGCAAAGCATTCTTAGTTTCTTGGTGATATAAATTACTGCAGGTAATTAAGAAAAGCATTACAAAAGAAGGCAGCAGAAGTGAAAGCTTAAATGTGAAGAAATAATGACTTTTTTAGAATTTAAGTGATAAATTAATCAACTAGTAAAAAGAACTTAGCATGTTATAAGCTAACTCACTGGTTTATAATGCAAACACATGGGCTCACCTCCAAATTGCTGAGAAAAATAACCAATAGTATTACAATGGTTTCATTTCTTTATACCTATCATGTAACATATATACAATTTTGTCTCTTTTTGTGCATCTCTGAAGAGTGAAAGCTGCTCAATACCGATTTGCATTACCAAGCTACCAAAGTACCTCCTTACTCAGCAGAGAAGGAGATCTCGTCTGGGCTGGGAGGCATCGGCTGAAATGTTCAGAGTCAGAAACTCTGCCAGGATTAGGACTCAGCTTTTCTTATTGATCGCTGTACTGCATTGTACAGACACATTTTTCAGACTTAAAGGATCCCATGAGAACATATGTGTGTGTATATATATTAAATGTAGACAGTACAAAAAGAAAGAAGAAAAAAAAAAAAAGCAGCATACATTCTGTGAAATGTTTTTGGGGGCACCTTTTCAGTGTCAGGTGGATGTCTTGAGCCACATGGTTTCACACCCCAGCATCAGTGGCCTCCAGTTTCTCTCGGGATGTTTCCAAGCCCTGCTTAGCCTCCTGTTCAACAGAGCATCAAGGCTTCTTCACAGAGATCGGTAAATCACCGTTTTTCTCTGTAATTCTCCACTCAGGCACAGTCCCATGCAGACTTGTGACACGTCCTAATTGTGCTGAGCAGTATCACACCTTAATGACTGGCAATAACCTTTGGTTTATGTCCAGGTTGTTAATCCCTTTACAAGGGCCGTAGCAGCTGTCAGATGAGGTCAGGCATGAGTTCTGATTTTCCACTGTTGCATTTAGAGAAATGGGTTTTAAAACCCTTGAGCAATTCTCTTTTAACAAATAACAGAGTTCAGATATTTCCTCACTATTGTTACCTCACACACGTGGAGAGGTAAGTAAAGAATGAGTATGCTTCCAGATAATAATTTAGCACTTGTCTAATTACACAGGCATGTGTACATCACAAATCTATATTACACACTATAGGAATAAGGCCAGGAGAGGCTTTAAGGAGTTGTTTGTCCTAAGCACTGCTTTGAGGCAGAAGCAGATCTAAACCATCCCTTACAAAGTTTGTTCAACCCGTTCTTATAAACCTTTAATACCCAGGAAGGCTGTGGAAACTGCTAATGTGCTCCAGCACAGTCAGAAAGCTTTCTAACTGGAATCTTCCTCTTGCAAATTAAAGCCATTCCTAATTTCTTGTCCAATTCTTAGTGGACATGAATAATTAATCCCCTTCCTCTTTATAACAACCATTTAAATATTTGAAGTCTGTTATCATGTACCTCCTCAGTCTTCTCTTTTCTAGACTAAACAAACCAAGTTCTTCCAACCTTTCCTCATAGGTCACTTTTTCTAAACCTCCCATCATTTTAGTCGCTGTCCTCTGGACTTTCTGATTTGTCTGTGCCTTGAAGCACAGCACCTAATGCTGGACTCAAAACTGCAGCCAAAATCTCACCAGAGGAGCAGGAATACATGCCACATTCCCTTTTCATCTCGGGATGCAACAGCATCATACTGTTGACTTACGTTCAATCTGTGGTCCAGCTCTAACCACTTGATTCACTTCCACAGAGCACCAGGAGTATCTTTGATTTTTTCCCCCTTTTTATTGTAGCACTTTCATGTTGCAGTTATTGAATTGCAGGTCACTTCTCCAGTTTAACAGAATCATTTTGAATTCTAATCCTTCTCTAAAAGTGCTCACACCCTGGCAGCTCAGTGCCATCTGCAAACTTGATAAGGGCACGCTCTATTGCACAGCCCTAGAGGTTAGTGAATAGTGAACAAACCAGGCTTAGGATAAACCCGTGTAAGATCCCCACTGACATAAGTGCCCAGTTTGATAATAAAAAATTGACCTGTACTCTGAGGAAGGTTTTCCAGGGGAAAAGTGGTTATGCTTTTCAGCAAGCGGAGCTGGGGAAAGGACAAAATGTTCAGAAGCAGCAAAGAGTAAAATAAAAGAACTTGGAGCAAGGATTCTACAAGATCTTTAAAATAGTAAATTATCTTGCATCTAAATGACTGTAATATGTGTTTCTTATTGTGTCTACTGCTGTGCAAGCAAAGCTTAATGTGATGTTTAGATTACTTTAATAGCTTTTGTTAATAAGGCACTTCTCCCTGCATTTTTTATTTCAGTTTAGAATGAAAGCAGTCCAACCAGTGCAAAAGGGATAAAATCATCTCATGGTTGTACTTCTTACGTCTTTTATGTAACTTAGATATCTGTTCACTTGTAAATTGTGGAACATTTGTGTACTGGAGCTGTAGATGGAACCTCAGAGAATGAAGCGCTTTAGCCTGACCTGGGCTAAAGGAAAATGCTTCCCAAAATGCAGGCTTCAGAGTGAAACCTGTATGAAATGAGATGATGAGCATTGCTTAGAGATGTTTACAGACTTTCAGTTACATGAAAGAAATAGTATCTTTCACATTCTCCCTACAATATTCTATTGACTTAGCCCTTTCTTCCTGTCAGCAGTGTGCTTAATAGAAGAGATGATTTTCTACAGTGACCACAGGTCTGAGAAGCCAGTATATTTCAGTAGCTTTGGTTACTTCCAGCAACCTGCCCTGTAGAAATTCAGAGCATCCAATGAATTTCAGTAAAACACATCTTGAACTACATTTATAGCATACAACGATTTGATTCTAGAATTAAATCACCAGAGACTACCTAAGAAGCATTTCCAGACAGACAAAAACATAAACTTAAAATGACAAGGGTTTGGTTGTCCACTCAAACATAACTTGACTGAGAAAGGTGTCTAGTAAACAAAATACCTACTGATGTTCTGCTAACACAAGGACTGCGAATTGCCTTAGGAGACAGAAGTTCAGGTTTCTATGTCTAGTCTGGAATTCAAGGAAAGTCTCTCTGCTAAAGCTCCCAGCAGGAGGCCTTTTTCCCTGACTTTTCACTTAACCTCTTGTCCTTGGTTTCCCTCTCTGCAAAGGGAGTCCTGAAGGTGCTCATCCATTTGTGCAACACACTTTTGTGGCTCAGGATGAAAAACGGGAAGTGTTCAGTAGTAGACACAACATAATGGTTTAAATCAGTATAAAGTGAAAGAGAGAAAAGCCACCATCCAGTCGTAGCAAATGAGGTGGAGCTTAACTTCTTCCATCACACAATTATAGTGAGTCATCGGACCCCACAGAAAAATAAGAGGTAGATGATCATTCCCAGACAACAGTGCATTATCAGAACCAGTTCTACACGAAATTAGTTTTTGCTTGGAAAGATTAAGACACCATAGACTTGTCTGGAGGAGATGTTCTAAAGATAGCTTGCCATTGTCATTAGGTAAGCAAAAGTCTCTTTTCTTCATTTTCTCTCTATTAGAGAAAGAAAAATCAGACTTTCTAAACTACTGTGGAGCATACATGTGAGGAGTAATTGCTTAATATCTTGAAAATGTAAACAACACGATAGTGAGTGATTGTAAGAAGCATGAAAATGTTACCAAACAAACGTGTTATATCTATGAAGAAAAAGTGGCTGAAGCAGTGACATTCCAGAGACGTTTTCTGGGCTCCTTCTGCTTTGAGTAACATGAACACAATCTTCCTAATCCACTGCTCCTGCTCTGACATTCCAGCCTCATGCATAGCCATTGGCAAACTTGGAACGTGCATCCGGTGCATTTTTTTGGTTGAAATACTACATCTGGCTTAGCTGGCAAGTGTTACTATGCCTCTAGAAAGTAAGCCAAAGTGAAAAAAAATAAAAAATAAAGGGAATCTTAACTACATGCAGGAAAGGATTACTGAAATATACTGTCCTCTTTGTTTCCTGGAAAACTGAAACTGCATTTATGGCCTCTGACTTTTGGAAAGATGACCCCAGAAGAAAACCAGCTACCTAAGAGTTAATGTATGCAATGTACTGTAAGTATTTCATTAATTTGCTTATTAAAAACATGAAAAGCTTTTGCCTCTTTGACACCCAAACAAAAGGCAAGCAATTGGGAGACTTTTGACCTGAGCTTATCAGATGACTGGTGTAATGCTGTCAAACCTTCCCCACTGCATCCAAGTAGGGTCACATTTTAGAGGTGTTTATGACATTTTAAGGTTCATAACGCCTATCTTTGTCAACACAAGAATGATGCAGGTCAACTGGACGGGTTAATGAGGCCGAGCACATAAGGAAAAACATACAGAAGAGATGAATATCAAAATTAAAAATCGCAATTTAAATAACCTGTAAAGCAAACAAGCTGTACCAAAAGCCAGAAATATCACAAGTTGCTTATACTTGATCATAAGCTTTGGTGCCCACTGGCATAATGTAGACTTTGGAGTTGACTATTTTCAGTTGTAAGGCAATATTAGACACCTTTGAAAACCTGAGGATGAAAAGTGTTGTGAAAAACTTGTGTATTTCTTGCTATTTCCTTTGATCCTTTTTGAGAACAGGAATGTATATCACCTTCTTCAAAATCTCCATGAGCAGCAATTTCAATGAAGATGAAAAAAAAATTTCCCCATATTGCCCAAATGGCTTCACAGAGCAGTAATGATCTTTGGGGAAAAAAAGGTTGATCTTAAATTTTGCAACAAAAAATGGGCACAAATTCAGGTGATTTTAAATTCATTTAAGAGTATTTGCACCAGATCCAAGCAACAGAGAAGTGAAAAACAACTAACATAACACAGAAAATATTTGTAAAATCTGGAATATTTTCAAGATGTCATAGGCTACATCTACTTTCTCAAGGCACTTGAGGCCACGGGAGCAGATCAATGGGTTGAAGCAGTTGGTGTTCAGGCTTCTTTATCTGCACTACAGGGGAGTAGGACTGTTTGAAATTTTATTTAGCCTGGATCCCTGAACTGAAAAATCCCAGAATGTTATTCCAAGCTTTCAGGAGGTCTAGTCATTGGTTTGGCCTCTTATTCCTGGAGTAGGAATTGGAGAACATTTGGCACATGCCTGGATCAAAGCCTCCAGTTTAGCTTTCTTCAAACAGAATCCAGCTTATGTGCTGCAAAACCACTCTGCAAACTGAACCACTGCACAGTAAATGGGACAGTCTGGGGGATTTGCTTCAAAACTGCATCACTGCTGTGAATCTCAGCACTGATGTGGATACAGTCATAAAAGCCTCCCAAAAGGCAATTTAAAAACAAGCATCCCAAAGGAGACATTACTGACAATTCCTGGTTCAGTGATAAGCCTGTTTTTCAGGATTGAGATTTCTTTCTCAAACAGATTGATCTTCTGAATGCATATATTCTAAAACACTGGACAATGTGTCATTAGCATCTAGGCTCAATAAAGGGTCTACGCTCATTTGATTTTTCATTTTAAGTTTCAGTCCACTAGGGTTTTTTTCTTCCTGGTAAGCACCAGATAAAATGTACAGGGAATAACAATATTCTTTATTTGAACATTTTAGGGACTTTTACATATATTAAACAGACATGTATGTATGTACATACACAGACTATACTGGAGAGCTAGGAAGTATACAGTGTTATGACACACCAACTTTTTCTCTGCCAGGAAAATGTAATGGAATAGGTATATACAGGGAGTTATCCCACTCTAGTACAACAGTGCTTCTAAGTGTTCATGAAAGGACCCTTGAATTTAAACTACTAAACACAGCAATATCTTGTTCAATCCAAATGTGTAAAGCTCTCTCCGAGAACTGACACTTCTTAGAAAACCTGGGTGAAGTCCCTAGGAGAGGAGAAGGCTAATGTGAAAAACAAGATGTCATGATAAAATCAGAGCATATATATTTTTTTTTTTTAATTTTTTTTTTTTAAACTCAGAAAACATCAGTGCTTTATGACAACTGAAAATTCAGAGAGATTGTTTTAGTCACAGGTTCACTGGTGGTTACTTGGCTGATGATTTTTCTTTTTTCTTTTTTTTTTTCCCCTCAAGATAAAGGCATTATTATGATGGTATTATTATAATGATTGTCTTAAAAGCTTTCTTATTCCCACCAAGCACTTTCACAAATTCCTTCCCTCTCCACCCCCAGCATTAGGCCTTCTTGGAATTTTTAGCATTATTTCAATTATTTCTAAGAAAAACACAATGTCACTACATTCAAGTTTTTCCTGAAAGAAGCCGCAGAGATTTGGGGCTACAACCATTGCTTAGCTGAAGAAATATCAAAAATAAAAAGAGAGTCCATCTTTAATAATAATAAATAATAATTCATAATAATAACTTCTAGTTAGTCTGCCCATATGTGTATGAATTGTTTTTCAGCATCTTTTTGATGAGGAAGGTGACTGTGTGATACCTTCTGAGTCGACAATTAAACCACAGAGAGGGAAATTTAGCCCTGAGTTTAGGATTAGGACACACTCCTCTAACTAAAATTAGACATTCTGCAGATATCTACAGAAGAGTGCAGAAAAGCCCAAGAAAAGGAGGAAGACACCGCCTGACTTAGCCTCTCCCATAGGTCCCCAAAGCCAACTGAGGGGATCAAAGATGGAAACATATCCGGTTTTAGGAGAGCTAAAAGCAAGCCTCAGTTGTGTCACCCTTACCTCCTGGCTTCACCATCTCCTGATGTAATATTAATCATTAGCATCTCTACGTGTGCATTTTATTGGCAATTACCAGCATCTCAGTGATATCTTTGGGATCACAGCTAGTGACTAAGATGGATGGCCACACCTTCACATGCCAAACAAATTGGTACCAATATGCTACACTGTATTTCAAAGACATACACTAACAATCCTTTCTAGTCAGGAAGCAGGGTCAAGCGGGTATCTATATTGATAAACCTCAGTATTCACACCAATATTTCTTAATTTCTTAAGGAAAATGTTTCTGTTTGACCTAATTTTTTTTTAATTTCTCTTCAGCAAAAAGCAAGCTAAAAGAGGTGAATTTTAGTTATTTACTTTCATGAATTTTGCATGTGCATATTTGGTGGTTTTATAGCAAAGTCTGAACAATATCAAACAAAGCTGACCGTCACAAAGTGAGATTAATACGGACCAGTGGAAAGGTATGGAAATTCACTGAGTTAATGGTGAAAGAGACCATATGTCCTCTGACACCTTGACTTGATGGAATGCCTCTCCATAAATGCTTCCTTAATGCATCCCGTTGTGCCTAGGTGTGGGATGACGTATGGTCTGCCTCCGTCCTTTCATGAGCTTTCATCCCTTTCATTTACAAGCCGTGTGTTCTTATAATGAAGATTTTTCAGATCACCAGAATATTAGAAGAGGGCAATTAGGGGTAATTGTTCAAAACCTTTGTTAGATGCACATGCAAGTCTATGAGTAATATTTGGATACTGTCAACTTTGGGAATGGTTTTGCCAAGGCCTTCTATAAATCAAACAGCTCTCCGCCCTTCCCTCTTCTCAGCACTAAGGTTCAAAGCATTTGCAAAGATGATTACTACTCTACAATCTCTTTTAAGCACCCTACTCTCTGATATGTTCTGATAACAGGAGTTGCACATTTCTTTATCGGGACAAAAGAATTTCTAGCAGTATTATTTTCATTATTACAATCACCCCCAGTCAGTTCCACATCCATAACAGTAGGGCCTAAATAAACAAGCAATATACAGGAAGACATGGTCCCTGCCTCAAAATGTTTATGATCTAATTTAAGACAAGACACAACAAGTAAGTATAACAAATGTTCAACACAGATTCAAAATGTAAACATACGGTAGATAGGAAAATGGCCATAAATTCCTCTATCACAGATAACACCTCTCAAAGTCTCTTGCACAGTCTCTGTAACATGAAACACGTCAAGCGAAACACATCTAGGGAGGGGAATGCACATGTTGGTGTTGCTGCTGAAAATTCAAGTAAAAACTAATGCTAACTAAAAGCTTTTTTTGTCTTATTTAGGAAACACATTCAGGCCTAAGAAAATAAAATATATGAATGACTGGGATTCAAAGAGTTGGGATTTTTCTACTGGGGACACTCATATCAAAACATTTTGTAGCTGATACTAAAACAATAAATAGAAAAATGTGTATGTATGCGGCTGTTCTTTAGTTTTATGTTAAGGCAACATAGGAAAGACATCTGGAGTGTTGGTTTTATTGTTCGTTTATTGCTTTATTGTTTTGTTTAAAAAGGTAGTATTGTCTCCTTTGGATCTAGTAGTGACTATAACCATAACGAACTGTGATCTCATGATTAGAGGCGTGGAGCTGGATGTATGTGGCATCTAGGGAGGGACACTGCTTAACTTGTCCATATTTAGAGCTGTTTCGGGGCCACGCTCCAAGTCAGACCCACAGGCAATGTGAAGTGCAAACACCCAAGCTCTCTCCAGCCAACCTCATGCCTAGATTTAGCAGCCAGATATGTTCAGATGGTCAGCAGACGTTCAGGTCCCTATTCCATCCAGGGCCTCTGAAAGTGAGCATGACACACCTTATAAATGTTTCTAGCTATACCTCAAGTCATTTGCTGCAGTGAAACTCAAAGGTCACATCCTAAATTGGCCTCAGTAAACAAGCTGAGGAGACATCTCTGTAGGTACAGTACTTTGCTCCAGCAGAGTATTTGGGCCATATGTTTCTGTGTGAGTCACCTCTGAAGGTCTTGGAATAGCTGGTTGTTCTGTGATCACCCTTCCCTCTCCCCCTTCCCCTTGTCTGGTGAACAATCATAAGCCTCAAAATCAATAATTACAGAGTCAGCTTTACCAACAGGTAATATTCAGGCACACAGGTTCAAAATGTAAACATAATATAGGAAGCAAAGCAGCTGTAAATTTATCTCGTGAAGATAAAGGCTCTCAAAGTCCCTTCTGCAGACTTCATAAAATAAAACGCTGAAGGGATTGCATAGCAGCCTAAACAATACTTTGGAAACATCCAGGCTGCCTGGGCTTAGCTCTGACAGTTGGCAGCCTTTCCTTGGACCTTCCTGCTCCCAAATTAGTGAGAGCGAGCCCCACAGCATTTGCAGGGAGAGCTCACTTAGCTGAGTCCTGAGATGCGTGGTATTTGTGGGGCTGGATATTGAGATTACAGATTCTGCAGAGATTATTTCTGCTCTTGGATTGGACTAAATTTCCCCTCTACTGTTACCAGCTCTCTGCTGTGAGGCAATTCTTTGCTCAGCTTCCCTCACCTGCCTGCTAGCAGCTCTTACCACACAGTGGTTCATATATAGATATAAAATCCCACTGTGCAAAATAACACTGTTCATCCAGGCACTTGCATGCTATTTGTTATTGATAAATATCAGTATTATCATCATTAGCAAAGCAGAAAAATCACCATTATTATCTATTTAACTGGCGGCTCATACGAAAGGGGTTGGTTTGATGGTTTGAGGTTGTTGGTTTGTTTTTTTCACTGGTTTTGAACTTCATTATGAAAAGACTGTGAAGGAAATAAGGAAGAAAAAGGAGCACTCTACCATATGAAAAACTACATCCAGTGCCTACCAACAAATTAAAATCATATATGGAAAGAAGTAGCTCCCACAAGGGAGGATTAATGAGCATACACACTGGCCCAAGTTCTGCCCTTAGGTGAAATCAATGAAAAAAAGCAAGTGCATCTTTTTGGCCCATTACGTCTTTTCATACAATGTTTTCTCAACACAAACCCAAATGCAGGGACCAGATCAACTCCAGAATCTCTCAAGTTTTCTCTTGAGCAATATGAAATCTTATGGAAAATGATTTCTAATATCACAGAGAACAGAGCACATTCAACTGGGAACACACTTACTTCACACAAATGAAAGAAATAATCCCAGTCATTCTAATTGGAGAATATTTTTCTGGGGCAGTGATTTTGTCAGCTGTAAAAATGATTAATGCTGTAATTCAGCAGGATACTTAAGCACATGTTCAGTCAATTCCTATTCAGCAAAGCATTTAAGTACTTAACTTTACGCACATGCTAAGGAATTTCAGCGTGTGCTTATGGGCCCAATATGGAAGCGTATACCATCAAATGACGCAGAACGGTACTGAGCAGGTTTTCAGCCATTGCCCAAGCAGTCAAGGGGTATGACAGACTGACTGCAGACAGGTTTTGGCATCTCCCTTCCTCTTGGCATGGGATGCTTTATGTGCCCTATTAAATAAGGTTTGACCACAAAATGAAGCCTAAGGGAAAATTTTTGTTACAGAGCTAATCCGTAGCATTTTCAACACCAGTGACCTTAAAGACAGCCCAGTCCCTTTGCTAAGGGGCTATCTGCACCTCGAGCTGCGTTCTGCTTAAAAGCAGCATCAACATGGAGGCAAAGGCAAGTCTGCCACCCTGCACACCTCAGCCTCCTCCCCTTGAACACACCCGGGCTGCTCACCTCCCGCTTGCACAATCCCATTTCCTTTCCTTTCGAGAAAAGAGGCAGCTTTGGTTTGAGTCCTGCAGCCGGCACAGCCCCAGCAGGCAGCGTGCATATGGTTGGGAGAGGCTGGGGGAGGAGAGTGGACTGCACATGCTGCAAGCACAGGCACGAAGGAACACATTTCTCTCTCTTGCTAAGGGACATGTGCAGGCACATGCCTGTGGCTGCTATGACAATATGACGTAAAGCAACAGGATTTGCGCATCCCCTATGGAAAGATACTATTTGAGGCGAGCATGGCAAGCAGTGAGAGCAGTGGAGGAGTTGCTGTCACTGGAGGAGAGGAAAATCCTCACTGGTGGTGATGGAGAGTCAGGGCAGAAAGACAGAGCTGGAGAAGGATGCCCAAGCACATCATTAGGCAAAGAAAAACCTCTGGACCAGAAAGAGCTAGAGCTGGGGCAAAGCTACTGTTTTCCATACTGACTGATGGCTGTTACCATCTCGTCCAGATGTTCAGATGTTCATAACATTTTCACATCTAACCAGATGGATCCAAATGTTTCACTATATTTTTTTTCCAGTTTTCTTAAACTGATACATGGGGTTCAAAAACAGGTGTCCTCAGTGTGAAAAAGTAACTATCTTCAACCTTCAACTGAAAATCAGCCAATACGGAGAGGGCAGCAGCAAACTCCGTAAGAGAAAAAGAAGTCTTTTAAAAAAAGATAACTAGTTTTTACAAAAAATTGAGAGAAAAATACATAAATATTACCACTGACCACCATAAAAACTTTAGCATGGGAAGTCTGGAAGCAGCCTGATGTTTTGTTACAGAGTGGGGGGTTTTTCCCCCGTTGTTCAGACATCTGTTGAAATCAGAGCTGTTACACAGTCTAAGCATTTCACCACATCTTTATGAATTTTTGAGGACTAGTAATTCCAAACAGTACCCAGCTTTCTCTTAAATGGTGCATATCCACATGTACATGATTGGAAGCTATCTAATTTCTTTGAACGTGTATGAAAACAGGTCGCAGATGATTTTCCTAAACCTTACTATGAGCAAAATTGTAGAAATCCGTAAACACACAAATAAATGTCAGGGTATCGATCAATAATCTGCTAGGAGCTCTGTAGGCAAATTTCTTACAGTTCAAACCTCAACCCTTTAGTGAAGTCAAAACTGCACTTCTCTGACCCGATGGACTTATCTCAGAGCAGCCCACAGGTCCAAAAAAATTCTTTCGATTAGGAATACAATTCAGCTTTAACTTTTTAATAAAAGCAAGAGAAATAGCACCTGTAACTAACCCAGAGAAAATGCAGCATGAAATTTAACACAGGAGACTTTTGGCACGAAAAACTGAGCTACGTATTCAGGATGGGTGGCCCAAATACAGATGCACATAGAACTGTTTGTCTTTGACATGCCTGATGGAACACCAGGAATGAATAATTTCCCAGTACCTGAGAGAGGGAAAGGAAAGGAAGGAAAGGGAAAGGGGAGAGGAAAGGGGAAAGGAAAGGGGAGAGGAAAGGGGAGAGGAAAAAGGAGCAAATGGCCTGGTTTTAAAGGAGCAGCTACAGATAAGTGTGTTGTTGTGCTAGAATCTTTATGAAGCACCAAAACTCTATCCTTAAACGGTGTCTAATCTAAACCATGGAACAGCTCAGTTTGTCTCTTCCCTCCGCCAATACTGAAAATAAAAATGCTATTTCACAATAGTTAAAAAGGGCAAAAGTGGCATAGCCATATTTTCTGTAGTTCTGGTCAAACCTTGCACATGTTTTTTATTTTGATTTTCAAAGAGAACCTTTCAATATGTTATTTGGAAGCCCTATTTCATCCAGAAATATATCTAAAACCCTTTCAGTTTATAATCATATAAATCAGAAAACATTATAAATATGTAAAATTAGGCTTCTACAGGGCAGTTCTTCATCCTTTTACAACAACAACAATAAAAAAAAAAAGGGCAGTTTGGCACAAAACCCCAAATTATTTATTCAAGTCAGTCACTGAACAGTTTGGTTAAACAGAATAATAATAAATAAAATGGGGAAAAGATGCAGTGCAAGGTACCCTGGCAGGGATGGGATGGGAAAGCAACACAGTGCAAAGATCAGGGATACAAGAGAAGAAAGCAGGACACGGTAGATAAGAAGAGAGATGGGAGGAAGGTCTGTGGGACCAAAGTAGAGGAGTCAGAGTGTGGTTTCCTAGAGGGAATATGGAAAAAGCACAATAGAACTTCTTTGTTTCAATTTGATTTTAAAACCACCATCACATCTGGGTCACAAGTTAGCACACCCTTATAACTCAAACTGGCTCTACAAGTTTTTCTCTCCTGGAGACTGTGTTACTGTGTTGTACTTTAAAACCAGTTTTTCCTGTGGTCAACAAAAAGTCAATAAAAAGAACAATGCAGCTCCAATTGCATTTTTGTTCTGCAGTTGATAACACTGCTTGAATGCATTTGCACAAAATAATTTCTAGTGTACTTCTTTGTTCCTAGTTAACAATAAAAAACTGCATCATTAATGGGCCCACTAGCAAGAGTCCAATTCTTCATGATTTTTATTAGTGTTGTATTAGCCTTCCTAATTTACATCTAGAATTAATTTGGTTTCTTTTAGAAATCAAGTCAGGGCAATTTCAAGTATATCCAAAACTTACTTTAACTGGAGATACCTGCCTGAAGTCACATAAGTGAGAGGACTGCTGAGAAGAGATTTTTATGGGAGAGTAATTCATGCCAGAGATTCGTAACTCTGAATTTGTTTTCATGATGTTGATTGTACTTGTAGTTAACTAGTTTCTTAAGATAACCAGTAAGTCTTGCCCCCTTCCATCCTGCAAGTTGACCCAGGTGAACCAACTTGAGGAGTTTGCACAGACTGTTTGCAGAAGTATTTGTTTAATAGACCGATTAATATTGACAGGAACTTTCCAGAGTCCACAAAAACTAGGTTCCACTAAAACTTAGGAAACTTTTCTTCTCCCTTTATACTGGTTATCCCTGTATGTCCATCCTTCATTTCTTTCCTGCCCAGTGCCAGGAATGTCTTCCACTCACTCACTGACTCTGCACTTCATGACTATATGCCAAAGTTACAAGGCTTCATACAAACACTTCTATTTTTAGCACTTAGCTGCTAGTTCTCATTGCATTTTCTGAGCATGATAACTGTTTTTTGTTGTTTTTTTTTTTTCCTGGAGTTTTGATATGGGTTTGTTATTATTTCCAAAATGATGAATGTGGCTAGGACTGGTGGAATCACCTGCGAACAACATGGGCTGTAATATCTGGCATTTTCTGTAATTGAGCAGTTATTTACAGATATTTTTTTCCATTATGAGCTAGCTGTGAGTACACCTGCAACATTAGCAGATATATGGTTTACTTGCTGTGCCAGTTATAGGAGGTAGCAGTTAAACAGTGAAACACAGCGGGTTTAGCTTGTTTGTACTTATTTCCCCACTTATTTCCCACCAGTCCCAACTGGTTTAGTAGCCCTCTCACATTTAATATTTGTACAATTAATTGCATTCCAATCAAGTGATCCTTACAAAGCCACTGTCAAGGATCATTATCCCAGTGCTCCATATTTATATACGGATGGAGAACCAAATGCAATGCTCAGGTTCTTTGCCTGAAATCCCAGCACAATTTAAGGCCCTTCTGAACTGCCAGCCTGGCAAGGTCAGGGAGATATCCTGACCCTAAGGGGTTAGAGGTGCAAGGAGCCCTCTGAGGGTCCCACCACACAGGGTGCCTCCAGCTTCAGCAGGTTCTGCACCTCAGTGGTGGGAGCAGATAAGGGGCTCCTTCTCTTCTACACACCCCCTTCCACAGAGATGTAGGGCTGTTCACACTCAGCCCAATGTGAAAACATAAAGTTCCCTGATGCAGGAACCCACTCCTGCTTCCTAAGTTAGAGTCAGGACACAGAGCTCTGTAGGATTCTTCCCTTTGAGAGAATTATTTTGCTCAATTATATTTTAATTTCTCCCTTCCCCTCTCCAAAGTCTGAAAAGTCCTATTAGCCACCCTGACAGCTATTCCTCCTTTCTACACACTAAAACTCAGGAACCTCCTCTCCTCTCTGCCCTTTCAACCACCACTGTCCAAAACAATCTCCTGGCGGATAAATTCTTCAAGAATAATAGACTTTAAAAAGGCCATGAAGATAAAACTTTGTAAAGAAGGAAGGAAAACCAACAATGGGGAACTGCCCTATCTAGGTTAAATACATATTTTGGTATACATACTATTTACGCAATAAAGCCTAATGGCTTCTTCAAAAGCCATTAAGGTCTATTAAGTAAATACATAATTTGGTACGTGAGCTAATTTTGAAAGCACATTATTCTGTTTACAATACATTCTTTCGGGTCTGAAATCTACTCTTCTGAAGTGCCTGAAAAGTGACTCACAAATGGATCCTTAATCCACAGCAAGGAAATCACCTCCTAAAACCAGACCGGCTGTCTTAAAGTTTACATAGATGGTTGGAAAGAAAAGAGAAAAGAATCCAAATGAAATATTAACCAGCTGAGTGCTCTCCAGTGTACTGAGTCTACAGGATAAAACATACCACCAGTGATACTCTATCCACCTAATACAGAACATGCCATCTGAAATACCACTGCATGTGAGATCCACATGTGAGGGCATGCACTCAGATACAGAGCAGGAGGAGGATAAGGAATGCTGCCTTTCACTGTGAAGTAAAATAAATGAAATGAAACGTGATGTTTCAGGAAAGATCTATTTTGTATTGCATAGTATGTGAATTGATGCAATAAATGACAACAGTAATTACTTATTAGGGATTCATCCAAGCTAAGACTGCAGATCCAAATACTCAGACTTTCAAAGAGTTTGGATCTAGGTCTGAATTTTTCAGTTTAGATCATCTGTAGTAAAAGTAAACATGTTTCTTGACTTTTAAATCAAAGATTGTGTACCAATACTGAGATGTCCTAACGTCCTCACTTTTTTTGAAGGTGAGACACAAATATCCTTTCTTCTAGCAGTGCGTTTTGCAGCAGGAATTCTCATTTCATGATGACTGTGCCCATCATTACAAACATAACAACTTGGCCCAATCCCCAGCTGTGCCCAATGATATAAATATCAAATAAAAATAAGTATAATCCACATGCATTTCTGGGGAAGGTTGTGGGCTTCCTTCTACTGAGAGCAGCACACATGGCAGTAGATTGCAGACTGAAGAATGAGTGACTAATCAATCTGTAGTTTATGTGGGAGAGGATCAATATCTGTTTTTGAAAGGCATGGTGCAGGCTAAGAGATAGAATTTTAACATCCTGATCTGTCTGAACACCGGTTTGGGAGCCAGGAAGTTCTGTGTTCTACATCCAATTATCCAGAAATATTAACCTGTCCTCTTATACAGGTGACTGTTAGCTATTTATCCTAAAACTTATCATGGTAATGTCTGATATACAGGAGTACTATTTTTTCCATCCTGCAGATGGGGAACTGAAATAGAAAGCGATGAAATAACTTGCATCAAGTCACACAGGAAGTTGTTAGAGGATCTGGGGACCACATTACCTCAATTTTGCCTCAATACCTTGATTACAAGGCATTCCTCAGCAAGGCCATGCTGGTAACAAAAGAGCGTATTAAACCAGATGTGATTAAACTCAATATAAATGATACATACTATTAAAACAGATTTCTTTGTCTGAAAAACAGGGGAAATTTAAGACAAGGAATGGGGTGGGAGGCCTAGATTGAAGGAGTAATATTCAGCGTTAAGAAAATGAAGTCGTAAAATCTTTGTCAAGCATTGCTCAACTCTTCAAACCATATGGAGCATGACTGCTGGGCTTCATATAATGCCCCAAATGTTTTTCATTTTCTATCACACCGTTCACAGCAAAGGCACAGTGCTGTAATCCCCTCCTTCCGTTAACTACCAATTGTTTCTTTTGCCAAACTTTTTGCTTTAAAATATCATTTTTTATGAAGGATAATGTTATATAGTGGAAAACTGTAAAAATTTTATGGATAGCCTTGGTGCTGAGAAAATGCATTCTTTCAACAGTTTTATTATATATATTTTTTTTTGTCCATTACACATTTACAGGGTTTTCTCCATTGTATATATGTGTGGTTTATAGTTCATTCTAGACAAAAGACATTATGTTAACAGTCCTATCATTTAAAACTTTAATTCACTATTATGTTTTTACCTTTTTGTGGAAAGAATGATAATTTTTTTTTTTCCTTCTTGGTAGCGTTCTGTTCTCAGTAAGAATAATGGATGATCCTAAAAAGGGTTAGATGTGAAAAAACACTCGGTGGTTCAAATGTGTCTCTGAGCCACAAGAACAAGTGTGGCAATTCAGCTCCAAACATATCACATGGGATGATTTAACTCCAAAATACAGCAGGCTTACATGTTATGTGCCCTCAGTCAAATGTTAACCCATCTCTCAGTCTCTGTGCTTTCTCCATGTCATTTCAAGCATCTGTTAACCAGCTCTAGCTCTTGTGACGTTCATTCGCAGGTAAATCAAGAAGATACGTGCTTCTATCAAAGGAATGAAATACATTTATTTCAACTTTAAGAGACGTCTATAAACTCTCTTTTGACATTCCCTCCTACTAACCAGCCCAGTCCTATCTTTTAAAGATTGACATTTCTTTGCTCTGCATCAGGCCTCAAGCCTTTAAATGTCATCCTGGACTCCAAAAGTCCACTTATAATCTCAACTAGTTCACAACCACCCCACTGCAACCCCTACCTTTCTTTGAAGCTGAATTCTAACGCACTGCTGAGCCACTGGTGCCACTTCACTTCCCTGTGCACTCTGCTGAACAGTCCAGTCCAACACAACATGAGCCCATGGAGGATTTCACACTGGTAACAGAGCAACCTAGCCCAGAGACGGCCAGGTTACTACAGCTAAAGCCAGAAGATGAGAAACTGAGACAACAGAGGGTCAAGAATGACAATCAGAGAGCATGACCTCCTGAAAGCCTCCTGTCACCCAAGTTCTTCACCAAATGGTTTTGAAACTTTTACAGTGATTAATGAGGTCCAATTTGAGAAGAAAATTAAGAGCAAGTTTCTTTTTATGGTATGGGATTTTGATATGATATGGTCTTTAAATTTTCAAGCAGCTAATCACATTCACAAGTAATTAAATACTGCAGCTTGTCTTCTTTTTTTCACCATAAATTGATACTTGCAGCAACACAGAACAACTGCTATACTTATATGGCTGTGAGTTATTTTTAGCTCCACTGTTCATTGTCTTTCATACATGCTAGTTAATGGGCAGTCCCTGAGCACCTTCCTTCCCTCTCTAGCAGCAAGGGAGTCCACACAAGAGAGTCATGGCAGATAAATCCTTCTCTTTTTTTTCATGAACACCTAAGGGAAGCAAAGGGCTTTCTGATCATAAAACCCAGAAAACCTTAGAATCAAAATATGATGAAA
The DNA here is from genome assembly GCA_024605025.1 of Megaceryle maxima. Classification (NCBI taxonomy): domain Eukaryota; kingdom Metazoa; phylum Chordata; class Aves; order Coraciiformes; family Cerylidae; genus Megaceryle; species Megaceryle maxima. The sequence goes on along the minus strand of JANHGN010007019.1, from coordinate 94,778 downwards.
GCCAAACAGTACACTAATAAACATAAGAAGCACGCATTCATAATAACTTTTATCTGCTTTATTTGAGACTAGGACTTGTGGTCTGATGATCTTCCACTCCTCACAGGAGGGAATCAAGTCTTCACTTACATGAGTTCACCACTACACAATGTCAAGACTGCACCAGAGCAAGCACTGGGCCTAGAGAAGGTAGTGCAGCATCTCAGAAGACCGTGTTAAATTCTATTCTCATTTAAATATGCTGTCAAAATTGTTCAACTCAGTTTGTGCAGGCAGGAGCTATACCTTCTGATGAGACATGGGGACCACACTGTCTGATAATCAGTTTCAGAAGGCTTCAACCTCTTCTAGAATAAGTTGACCATACAGGACTCAAACACAGAGGTGAGAGGTAACAGGCAGATTTCCTACCTAAAGGTAGCTAGACAATCAAGAAAAATTTCACATAATAATTAAAGCAAATGTAGCAAGTTATTTGCAAAAGGAAAACCTTTTATTTCCATTTGCAAAGGAAAAGTCTTGCACTACTCAAGTCAAACTCTATTTATGTGTTCACTTCATTGAAGTAACAGGAGGTATAAATTGTGAATACTCATAGCAAACTGTTCTCAAATAACCTACAAGCCAGATTGGAAATTATTTAACTAATAATTTGAAATGACAAACAGAACTAAAAAAAAAGCAACCCAGAAGAGTATTTGCAAACCATTCACAAACAGGAGAAAGATTACGTATCAGATAAATGATTCATTATGGATTATTCATTCAGCCTATGTGTGAACATGTGACTTCAGAAAACCAGTTATATCCATTCCCTACTTTTTTGCTTAAAATGAGCATGCTCAGCATAGGCTATTGTTTTGTTACAGTACAGAAGCACTTCATAGGAAGGGCTTCCCCATTTATCACTAACAACAACAAAAAAAAAAAAAAAAAAAGAATTAAAAAATAAATTAGAATGAAAAAAAAATAAAGTGAGGACAACAATCCTTCTGGAGTCTGAGTGCATATGTTCAAAGTAACTCTGCTGTATAAGCCAACAGAAAATTGGCCCCCAAAATGACTTATAAAGGGATTTTGTAAGACATGAACAGAACAGCATGGGCTCTGGCTAGGCAAAGAATTCAGAGTTGTAATAGAAAACATTTATTTGGCTACAGCTAAACATCCCAACACATGTTAGCATTTGCTGCCAATATGCTTCCTAATTAAGAACAACATAAAATCATAGGAAATCCTGTATCCCTGTCTTCATGCACTTTCCTTGTATCTTCAGTGTCCTGGCTCTGTTTCTCAAGTATAGGCTGCACATGAGAAAGGTTAATTCAAAAGTAATGTTTTGCCAGCCATTAACTGTGTTGTCATTAACAAGATTAATGTACATTCCACTATGCATCACCAAGTGCATTCCCCCTCCTGCCCCCACCCACCCTTTAAACAACTGCTCCTATTAAAACCTAATGAGCACAGCGCAATTTAAAGAATAGCACCATTTCTACCGGGCAAAGTGTCGTCTGTAAACCATATAAAGCTGCAGGATTATTATGGATCTAATTGAAGGGCAGCTGAAAAAAAATCTGTTCTCTCTTGGACTATGAAGTCTTGGCCATGTTTATATATTTTATCACAATGAACAGATTTCGAGACGAAGGACAGGGTAGTATCTGGTTTTCTTCCTAACCCCCTCTTCCTTCAATCTCTACTCTTTCTTCATCTGAAACCAGTCAGACAGTCCCACTACACACAGTCCCACACCCAGGTTACCTCCAACTCATCATCCAGTGATTACTGCACAGATAAACAGTTGACTGGATCCTTCTAAACAATAATGAGATACATTTTTTTTTTTATAAGCTGCTCTTAGAGGGCCCTAATTCATCAGTATGGATGGAGCCTGGATTCTCTTGTCCAGCCAAACTCAGTCTATTTTTTTCCAGCGGAAGCAGCAAACAAATTGCTGGGCAATTATACACAGTGCTCCTCCTTTGCCTTCATATTGAAGTGGCCACCAGTTTGGAGATCAAGAGATTGGCCGTAAGATGCTTCCAGTTTTTCACCAGGTTCTTGAGAAATTTCAAAGTTAGTTATTTTATTTCCAGAAAATCCATACTCTCTGCCCTGCTCTTTTCCTCCTTGGTTGCTTTACATTTCTGTTCTCCCCCTCAAATTTTTTTTTTTTTAAATCTATTTATTGCCTGTTTTTCTTGGCTCATTCTCACTTTCCATTTTTCATTATTAGTTCTTTATGATCTTCTGTTTCCTTTTTTTTTTTTTTTTTTTTTGTTCTCTGTCATGGCTGCTCTCCCAGTTGTTCTCCTCTGGGGCCCTGAGTTTCCCTTAGCTAATGAAACAAGAGCTGCCTACCTCCCTTGCTTTTGCAATCCAGCTGTTTCCTTTTTAAAATATAAACTCATCTTTATTCAGTGAAGTTCCTGTGCGGAGTCTGATCCTTCAAGAGAAGATTGCATTTTGTGACAGTGAAAGGGAGGGAGGGAAAAAATAAACTTCACTGGAGGAAAAGCCCTTTGGGTAGAAATCCAACCAGCTTGCTCTTGAAAGGCAGAGCCTTCTCCAGTAAAACCAGGTCGTTATTTTACTTGCACCTCTTGGCACCTTGACATTGCAAAAGTCTCCTTGACAGTCTCCCCTCCCTTTTCCTCCTTTAGCTCCTAAAACCTCCCACCTTGAAAGCTTAACGTTTCCTGGCCTCTGTGAAAGTGTAGTCTAACTAACACCACAAACCTGGATTTTATATGATTAGTTAGTGAAAACTTGCCAACTTTAGGTGCAGCCTGCCAAGTCAAGTCAATTTACTGTGATGCTTTGACTGTGCAAGTAGGCCTTAATCCCCCTTTAATCTCCAGTGTACCCTTGACATCATGGAAATTACTTACAAAGCTAATGTCATCAGATGATCCATGTTAGCTATTTCAGTGAATGTTCTTCTGCACAATAGCGCAAGTTTACCTTGTAAGACACAGGCCCCAAAATATTTTTGCTTAATGAGCCCAGTAGATATCATCTTACAAATGGGGAATGAAAACTCCTTCTTCTGCACTATAACTCCCCAGGCCTCATGTGACTTGGAATTTACATGCTAGCCAAGCATCAGGTCAGCGTATTTTATTTCATGTCTGATTGATTGGATAAAGAGATTTACATAGTAGCCACAACAGCTATGAGTTATTAGGAAGGCAAGTTTCCCTTTTCAACTCTGCAAGGCCCCTCCTGTGCCGAAAACATTTGGCCAACATAAAAATTTCTACAAGAATCATTTTTGATAGCGGGTGCAGCCATCAAGAGCGTAAAGGAAAGATAAAAATAATGCTATGTTGTGCACATGGCAACCAAGGTGAAAATTAGCATGTCTAACAGCAAGGAGCTAACTCTGTTATTATTTATTCACCTAATAATACAAACCTCCACTTATATAGATCCTTTACCTCAAAATGACCCAAAGTGCTTCATACATCCCTAAAAAAATTATGTGCAATCTACATAAAAAGAGGATTTCACCCATTACAAGAGTGCTGCTTGTGCTGGAAGAGGGACAGGACACACGGCCATCTCCTGGGCAGGCTGCACTGGAGCTAAGACCAGGGTTTAAGACAGGAAGTGAAAGGAATACTATATATATCCCCTATATACTAGATATTCTATATCCCCTATACTAGATATGCTATATCTACAGGATGAGCTCATGATTTGGAGAGGAGCAAGGTCACTGGGATCAGCTGTCTCCTGTAAAAGAAAGCAAGCCTGAGGGACTTATTTGAAAGGTCCGCAAAGGTGAAGCTTGCTCTTGTGTCAGGAGGGTACTGCTCTGCATAGACAGTCTGTGATTAAGGAGTGACTCATTAGTGTTTAGAGAGAAAAGGAGCACTTACAAATGCTCCTTCCTGGATCACTTAAGAGACTTTTAGGAGTGTCTCATCCCAGCACAGTTCTAGCTCTTCCTCACTTAGTTTTGACATTGCCCTTTGGAAGCCAAGATGTCTAACATTCATTTGCATGGGAACAGGACCAGATACTTCACTTGGTGGTACAAGACAAGCAAATAACAAGTAGTAGAACATCTGTGAACTGCCAGACTGGGAAAAAAAGATGCACATCTATCAAAATGAAGGTGTAAAATACTGTACATGCTCTGTATCTATCTACGAAGCTGCTTCTTCACTTGCAAAGTGCAAAACTGGATTGTGCAGTACCAGTATTTACATATGTATGCTCTTGGTGCATTTGAGAAAAAATGCCAACTTTGCTTCAACATATGTCTCCAATCAACTAAAACTTTGCCCACTGTAAGAGGAGATCTCTTTTCTTTCCCAGATATGTGGCCCCTGGGACAGAAAGTGGTGGCTCCATGTCAAAGGACCTTACAACGTTTGAGGAAGAGAGCAAGATATGAATCCACATTCAAAGTTTACACATCAACAGTGCTAATCCACATCAGCTTGTGAGAGAAAGGGGAAGGAAAAATTAACCTGAGCAACAAAAACTGAGAGTTTAATTAGGAAGCAGCCACCCTATTTGAGATTTAGCTAAAACACTGAGCTAGCAGCCTCCCAAATTCTCACAGCAATTTTTAACTAACAGATGCAGTCAAGCTTTCAGTTTTATATTGCTGTCATAACTCATGATACACAATCTTGGGCTGTTTGCAGAAGGTCCATAGTACGAGGCCAGCTTGCGATTTCATACTGAGGGGCTGCAGCACTGCTCTGCTGCCAGCACCTGTGCCCGACATCTGATCTTAGGGCTGGAGCACATCCTCTCCCCCCTCTTCCCACTGCGGGACTGGCTATGCCAAGCCAGTGAAGAAGCATTCCAGCAGATTATGAAGTACAACTATCTTGGCCCTCGCAGCTCAGAAGAAACTGGACCTAATAGGAATTTCTCACGCCATTCTCATGGATCTAAAGCGAGCTATATGGGTAGGTCTGTAAGGCAGTTTCTGTCCATGTGCTCATCTGTGACCATGAGATACACAGATCCCTAAATGCTATGATTAGGTCAAGGATAATGGCAGGGACAACTGCTGCGTTGAAACATGGGATCAATGAAATGAACACATTCTTAGAAAAGGTGGCAAAGACGTAAATGGGAGTCACTGATGCTTCCAGAGAATGGCTTGGATTACTAAATTCATACAAGGAATAGTGTACCAAATACGAGAGAGAGAAGCAATTTGAAAACACATCATCTCAAGTACTGCCTTAGGAATATTAAGGCCTCCTAAACAAAGAGAGTTATCTGTGAAGCAGTCATTTGGATAGAGGGAAGTACGAGCCTAAGTCTAAGCTTCTGCGACTCTAATCCTCCTGGGACAGTGGCAGGAACAAAACAGTCTGTTCAGAAATCCCTCAACACTGTCACCCTTTTTTATAGACCCAAAAGCAATGGAATGAAGAATGGAAAAGCACTTTGGTGTCACACACTGCACAGGAGAGGTCACGACAGATCAGATGATTGAAAAGAAACATATTAAATTCATCTTCTCCTCAACTGTAAAAGAGGTGGGGGGGGGAAGTCCACTAACTTCTCCCAACTAAGAATTCAGAAAAGGAAAAAGGGTTCATTTTAGTCAGAGCTTCTTCCCAGAAAACATTATTATAGTGGCCCCACAAAACTTCAGCAACTGTTTTAAAGGGAATCAGTGGACATTTTCCATCAGTTTTGGAGGTCAGTGCTTTGACTCCTGGCTGTCAGTCAGCTGTGGTAAATGCAGGTAAGGCCAGTCCCATGAAAGGTATTCAGGCACCTCACTCCTACTGAAGTTCCAAAGTATCTCTGTGGATATGGCCTTTAGTCACTGCATGAGCTGTGATCCCAGCAGAGAAATCTGAGTCCTCTAGACGAGACCTTCACTTCTGCCTGATCCAGGGTAATGCCAAGGATTACTATTCAGAATATAGGGAGAAAGGGCTGTCATGCTGTTTCCAGGCAGACATCACTTTAAAATACCCAGCTAACACTAGATGCACACCAGGCTCCAGTGCCAAGCTAAAGGATAGGAACTGCAGTGAAATCCTATTAACCAAGGACGTGAAAGTCATTAAGTGAACTGCTGAATGCAATTTTGTGTTGAGGAACAAGGGTGAGGAGATAAAAGAGGAAACTACATCTTATGAGGGAAGGGAATTCCCTGTCCTCTCAGAGGTAAACTTCAGGCTTCGATGACATCTAGCAGAAGTTTCAGAAGCTAGATGTAGAAGAAATGACACATGCTACTTTTTTTAACCTCTTTTTGGTTTTTTTAGTGCAAGACTTCATGCTTGGTCTTGTTCGCAACCCTGATACATTATGTTCCCTTGTGCCTTTAATGCTGAGGGTACTGATAGGCTTTATAGTAATGCAAACAGAGAGCATTCCACCCGCATCCGCCAAAGCATTTAAAGTTTCTATTAATCTGATGTCTTAATTGTTTTTGAGATTAGGAAACAGTAGAGCCTTTGTTCCCACAGCCTGGGTGCTCCTCTAGAGAAGTGGTGGAGGTTGTTTAGTTTTTGTGTATTGAGGTTCTTGATATGACAGGGAAAGGAGCATGACTCAGTGCAGGTGATTCATAAGGGTCACCAGTTAGAAGCCAATTTCTTTGAAAGCTCATGACATTTAACGGATGAGGAAAAAAAATGTTCTATTGGGTTGTCCCTGCACAGTAGCTCTGTGGCCACGGTGCTCCTGTTCCACTCATCTATCTGCTGTTGTCAGCCAAAAGTAAAAATTATGTTTGTTCACAGTTCAAGGCTGTTAAATTAGGAGCAAAGCACTTTCCCTCTTGGATCTTAAGCCAAGTGAAGTAGGACATTCAGACGCATTACGGCTCCTTTCTAATGTCAAGACAGGGTTGGAATGGGATAAGAATGATATTACCAGAGGGAATGAGCAGAATGGGATCAAAAACAGAGAAAGAAATAGTGTTGTGAGGAAAATGGAAAACAAAGGGGGAAATAATGGGCTACCACATTGTCTCCACTGGGCTGTTCAGGCAAGAAGGCTAGAAATTAGTGAAGAAGATAGTCCATGGGGTGAGCAGCGTCCCTGCTATTCGCCAAAAATGTACTGAAACAAGCAATTAACAAGAAAAGGACATCACAAAAGTGTTACCCAACTTGGGCAATGCCCTGCCCAAAGCAGAAGAGAGAGAACATGGTGGAGATAAGGAACTCTAAAGGGAAGCAATAATAATATCTAAGCATCTGTAAAATATTTGATGGGGAAGTATCTATCAGCATAGCTTGGATGAACCAACAATGATTTGGCCTAAAGTGATAAGAGATGGGTCAGGGTGAAGAAGCAGACTTTCCAGATATCACCTGGAAAGATCGAATAGTACAAGATCAGATCTGACCACTGTGTGGACACCACCTGTTTTTTAAATGCATCTGTGAGGTCCAGGATGGTTCCTCCTTTTTCCATGCCTGTCCTTTTCTATGAAATCCAAGCTGAATTATTTCACATACAGGATAGTCCAAGCTAACAGCACTTTGAGTGTCACTTACCATGTATGCATGGGCACCTGCTGGGATTTGTTGCTAGAAATGCCTCTCAACCATTACCCAGCCACAAGGAGCTTTACAGCAGAGCAGACCCTTTATGGAGTGGCATAGCTAACTCACTCTGTAGACTTTCTAGTAGCAATAGATTTTTTTTTTCTTCGCCTGAGATGCCTATGAGCTTATTTACAGAGTCAATTAACAAAAGATAACCTCCCATTGTGCAATCATCAATAAATCAATTCTGTTAATACTATCTTGGAATGTCCTCCACTATTTACTTTAATATTGTTGACTCTCGGCACTTAAGAAAGCCAGCACCTTCAAGTTTCGCTTGATTATGGGTAAATGGATTTTGTAGTAGCCATTAATAAATATAAATTGTTTTGGAAAATATTTAAGTTTGTCGAAATCAACCACTTGCTGAGCATTAAAAACTACCCCTTATTGACCGTGTTTGACAATTACTTCAAGAGAGACAGTCCCACACTACAAGATTATACGACTGCACCTATATATTTTGTTGGCTTACTATTACAGCTCCGTCCAGCTGTGAAGTGTGATTATTGACATAAATGTATAAGTTAAGTCTTAATTAAACCATCCAGCTCAGTAAAGTGATTTTCTATTGTTTGGCAGATTTCTATCCCAAAGAGTTTATTTATCCATAGGTGATGTGTTGCTGCATTTACTCACAGTGAGTAGCACTTTACACCATAAGCGGTCCCACTGATTTCAGCTCTACAAGCATGTATGATGCCACATCCATTAATGTTCATCAGCACAGAAGGGTCCGTTAGTCACGCTGAATTGTGCCTGCTTCCACAGCAGAATGATTTATGTCTATGGGACTGCTCAGCATGAGCAAGGACAGTGGAATGTTTCCCTAAATAGACAATATATAGGCATAGGAATGGGGCGGGGTCATGTTAAGGAAATCCGATGCCCTCAGCTCATTCTGCAAGGACTTCCACCCGAAACTTCAACAAGAACATGCTTTTTTTCATTATATTGCTCCAAGACAGCCTTAAGAACTTCTATTTCTTCAAGGACTAAAATAAAATCAGGAAAGTTGTTTAAAAAAAACAAGCGAACATAGCTAGTGTAATTCTGATGCCATATTACCTTTGAGGTAAGAAATCAATTATTTCACTTATTCTCCTATTGCTTCAGAAGTCAGTAGCCTTGGCAGTAAATTGAATATTATGCTGCTGCAGACAGCATCTTCCTTGTCAAGCATCTAGTTCCATTCTTCTCTTGATGATGATTGGTGACTTTAAAACTCACATGACTTCTAGATAATAAATGAAAACTGTCATTGTTCTGGGGCTGCTGGGATTCATTTTTTTCTCTCCTTTCCTCTGTTTTGACCTCATTGTGATGTATTGTCTACTTCAGGGTGTTTGGAAAAGTAAGGGAAATACTAGGCAAGGACTTTTAAAGAAAAAACAGACCTCTAATTAGATCCCTCCAACAGACCCTGCAATGACCCTGTTTAGACAGACATTAATGGATGGGCCCAACTTCCATGACTGTAGTGCTATCCTGGTCAAAACAGCCCAGGCAGAAGCTTTATTCTCATGCCCAAGCTGCTGCCAATCTCTTCTTCATCTTCACCATGGGCTGCATGTCCCTGAAGTCCCCATTGTATTGATGCTGGCAGTTGTGTGAATGCACACTCAGCAGGGTCAGCTCATTGAACAACCTGAACCAACCTTATTGAGGGATAGAAAAGACAGTAGCTCTCAGTCAGGTTAATCTGGCCAGATATGTGGTATAAATGCAAATTAGATTGCAAGAAAACATAACTAAGGCCAGAACTGCCTTTTATCAGCAGCCTGTGGTTGGATTGGCCACGCACCGACCACGTAACCACTCCTGTAACTATCTGCACATCTCTGCAACTCAAACATCTGATATTTATCCTTTCCTTTTTCAATCAGAAAAAAAAAAAATTGCTGAAGTAGTTTTGTTCAGAGAATACCTTTGGCTCAAACTCCACACTAGACAGTCCCTGAACTTCAGGATATTCCAGTTCTTGTAACTCAGTATAACTTCAAAACCCAAACTATGTTTCACTGTTCATATGCTTTTTGAGTTGCTCATCTGGGATATAAATCAGAATTAACTTTCTGGAAGAAAGAAAATATTTTGTCTTTTTAGAGGCCTGTAGTGGAGCTGGAACTGAATCAGATAAACATGGGAAGGTAGGAGCAGAACATGATAGAGAACTGGGAACTTGCTGACAGAGCATTTTGAAAAAAGGGGCTGTGAAAGAAAGGAGTGACAGAGCTGGATGAAACCTACAACGTGTAGAACAACAAATGCAACAGTTTAGCCATCCTGCAGTTCAGCCATCATCCCATGTAGGTGAAAAATGCCATTACACCATGCAAAATCTTTGGTTAACCTCTTAAATGAAGGAAATCATGGACAATGAATATGGTCTTTATCTCTGCTTTTATGGCTGCATATTAAGAGAAGATACTGTTAGGACATACTGGCTAAGGGAGACAAAAAGTCTAGAAAAATAAGTTGAGAAGGGAATAAGATGATGAATATCTTTCACCACAAGTTAAAATGGGTTGGATATGTATTGCTTTCTTAGTTCCATAATGGTTACATTTAACTCCCTGTGTTAATTCATTATAAAACAAAAATACTAAAAGAAATTAAAGGAAGAATTCTGTACAAAAATAACAAAATATGATGCAGATTAAATATTTCTTTTACATCTGGCAATCGAAAAGATGGAGTAAGTCATATAAAAGGGCATGTAAAATGTTTGTAAATGGCCATCAGGGCTTCGCATCAGGGAACCCCAAAGCAACGTCCACTGATGACAATGATAGTTGCTAATTTTCCTCAATGGGTAAATCAATCCCCAGGTGTTTGAAAGGGGCCGCCCTGACCCTAAACCGTGACACTAAGGTAGCCTTGCCTGAACATGATGATACCACTGCAGCAGCAACATCTCCATTATACCACTAGGAAGTATGTCTGGTTATACCACTAGCAAGTGCTTCTGAACATCTATCTCCTCTGCTGCAGGCCGTATGGTACCAAGCACTCAGTTGGCTCTCCACAAATAAATAACAAGACAGCACACATCCCTGCACTATGGATTCATGCTCCTGCCTTCTGAGGTCATACAAAAATAAGGATACAAAAGCAGGGAAGTAATAATCATGGAAATTACTTTCATATATATATATACACACATATATATGTATATAACAAAATCATGCCCTAACCACTCACCTTGTCAGCATATAGGCATTTAAAATATCTCCCATCTGCAATGCACAGAACACATGGCTGAATAACCCCCTCTCCCACTGAACTAGATGGAGAACTGAACGATACATTATAAATAAATGTAGTCATGGAAGCTATCAGTTCTTAATCTCTTCCTATTATATCTAGATCTCTACACAGTATTTCAGAAGATGATGAGATGCTTGAGACAACCCCTTGCCCCTTTTACTCACTCACCCAAGTGATCCCCATCCACTTGGGTACAAAATAAGTAATGCAAGCCAAATCTGTATTTAAATAATTGTGACATAATAGAGGGAGTAAAGGCTAAGAAGGAGCTGTTCTGGTCCATTGGGTAAATATTATGATCTTTATAGTGGAAAATAAATGCCCAGCTATCTATGAAACCAATAGAGCTGTTCCAGACTATCAAATTATAATTTGTGTTTTTAAAAAACAATTTTAAATGGAGTTGCTCTGATCTATAGAGCACATTACATAGCTTGGAAAGACCCTGAATACATATTTATCTGGAAAATGTAAACAGCTCCTTATAAATAACAAGTGTCCTGGGGGGGTGGGGGGGAGCCCTGATTAAATATGTCATTGCTTTGCACATAAAAGCGGAGGTACGCAGAACACCACTTCCCACAGGAATATTACATTTGAGCCTTGTCCCTTGTCTCACAAGCTCAGATGTGTCAAGTTAGGTCAGTTTTAGATGAGAGACCTCCAAGGAAGACCTAGTTACTGCAAGGAATGGTGCTGACAATTCTAGTTTATGCACTGTCCTCTGAGTCAGCACTGAATTAATTTTCTAGCTTGGTGCTGAGGTGTGCTGAGTGGTTGTCTTTCAATGAGATCTAAAAGAAAGCCTACCCTCTACAACTGCGGCTCATTAAAGTTTCCACGGCATGCTTTGCAAGACTGGGGTGCTAAGCCAATGTTCTGAAGAAGATCCAACAGAAATAATTAAATTGTCTCTCAGTTCTCCCTGCAGTTTCAATCGGATGTGTGGTATGCTTCTTTGGTTTCTACCCTGGTGTGTAGTGTCACTAGACACCATTAGACAGCTGTTGTGCTTGAACCTGGGGATAGCTCCGTATCAGTGGTGGGTGACACTAATTCAATAGAACACTTATCCAACTCACAAGGCTTTTGGCGGCTTAATTAAGGCGCTGGTTGAAAGACTCTCGAGAAAGTGTAGTGTACCATTATTTTTCCCATTTAGTCATATGTTTACATGTTTATCAAATAAACCATGGGATTATCTCAGTAAAAAGCAGGAACACAGCATGGATTCATGGCTGCAGCACCACTTGCCCACATCTCTAGGCAAAGATAGATTTGACCAAGTCCTGCCTCTCAGTCTTTCAAGATAATAACACACATTTCAAAGAGTATTTTTCTTTGTTTCCACAGTGCTGTAACTTCAGGTCAAAATGTCATAAGAGCTTGATATTCTTGTCTTTTCTCAGGTTTTGTCATACCGTTATTTAAACATAGGTTTTTGGATTTAATTTGACAATCTTTATGTAGTGGCTGGCATGGTAATTGAGTCTACTTGTCTCTTTCAGGACACCAGAAGATCTAACTAAGTCAGAATGTCTCAGTTACAGTCCAGATTTCTATTTATTACCTACCTCACCGAGAAAGACAAGGTGAGTTATCATTCAGTACAGAAAACCTGAAAGGCATTTATATGCTTGAAGAACTGTATAACCACCCTGTACAGAAGCACGGGGCTTAAGTAAATGTGTTAGAGCCCAGACAAATCCCCTTGAAACAACACTATTGAGCCCAAATTGTCTATGCAACCGAGGGTAAAAATCTAGAAAGCTTACCTCCCACCCAGGACCAAAACAAACCCCTTCAGAGATTACTGATACAATGGCTTATGACAGATTGCTCCTCAGCCTCACAACTTGCATTCTGTACGATAAATTCAACATGAAGTGACAGTCACAGCAAGTGTTCAAGGCTGTAACTAACATAAAAAATAATAATAATAATAAAAAATAAAATAAAATAAAAAACCACCACCTAATTTTTAC